>JASDQU010244112.1:35925-51779 GCA_032191745.1 Picea mariana | reverse complement strand
GGTGGGGCCCCCAACAGGTTGTGGCTACTCCTCAACAATGAATCACGAGCTCAAGCAACACGATTTAGGCATTTTAAATTAAAAACACAGTTTTACACAAAATGTCTTGAAATGGCAAAATAGTGCTAGCTTCACAATTCTGAGATTAAAGTATCCTTGGCTATTTTTCTGACCATTGTTGTGGTATTTATAGAGTTTACAAGCTGAGAGGTCGACCATTGGAAGGGTCTACCTCCTCTAAAATAGTAAATCGCATTTAATGTGTCTTAACCGCCGGTGGCTTCTAGAAACTAAGCAAGCCAATAAACGCCCAGCATAACAACCCAATCCAAGTTGTCAGAAGTTCAGTAGTTGGAGGCTACGAGCACAAGGAAAACCCATGTCGTCGATTTTCCCATCACTAGTTGCCGATATGATAACCGCCAACTTGCCCACGGTTTTAGTGCAGGACGGAGTGTCGGACGAAGTGTCGGATGGAGTATCGAATGTAGTGTTGGATGGAGTACCAGATAGAGTGTCAGATGCAAAAACGACCTGCGATTTTTCCCTGTGACACACAAATCACGAATTAGCTTCTTGGGATCATTAAAACATGTTGAATTACACTTAAAACCATCATAAAATATCAATCATATGTACCTGGTATAATCCACGGTGATTTAATACAAAAATCCTTCAAAACTTCTTCAAAATAGGAAAATACACATACAATATTGGCCAAAAAGGATCTAATCATCATCATTAAATTAACCATATCATGAGCCCAACACTACCCCCACACCTAAGATTTTGCAGGTCCCATTGCAAACAAAAAGGAATTGCCCTACATGGATAATCTTGCTGAGAAGGATTAGCTTTGGAAGCTTCTAGGCCTATGCCTCTTATGTTGCTTCAATTGTGCCCTGAGGTTGCGGTTGGTTTTGGTCATTTCATCAACCAATCATTGAAGGGAATTCGCCTTTTCTTGAAGTACTGCATTTTCATGGTGAATATGCTCATCCAAAGTCTTCCTCTCTTCCAATTGTTGCAGCAGCTGATCATTTGTTTGTTGTAGATTTTCAACGGTTGGAGCAAGATCAAATATCTCAGAGGAGGGCTTAGATCCCTTAAAATATGTATAATGTCTATCGGTCTTAGGATTTGGAGTAGGCATCTATGAAGTAGAAGTAATAGGGGGCTGGTAAGGAGAAGTAGGTTCATATTTTGTATTTCTATGGGGCTTCAATTCTTCTGCAAACACTTCCCTAAGTCTTTTGTGAGGGCTTTTGAGATCGAAGAACACTTGGATAGGGTCCGAAGTGGTCGGGGATTTTGCATAAGATTTTCTTCTTGGATTGTGGGTACTCTTTCAAAGAACTCCTCTATGAAATCAGTGAGCTCCTCTCCTATTTGTGGGGACTGTAGGAAAGTCTTGTTGAATTACTTCTTGTAGATTTTTGGGTGTAAGGTCAAGAGACGTTGAAGGCATCGAGGGGTTAGCAATAGGCTTCTTGGTCTTTTTTCCTGATGAGGCTGCAGGGGTATCAACGAGCTTCTTGGATTTTTGTTCCGCTAAAGAAGTAGCTTGAGCAGGAGGGTTTGGAGTCCTCAGAGAATGGGATTTGGATGGGGAAATAGTCCTTAGATCAAGTGTCTTTCTGCTAGTCTTGATTGTCAAGTGAGGGTTTGCAAATTGGTAAATGAACTCATCCGAAGTTTTCCCTTGTTTCTCCAATTCGGCTAAGACAAGTAGTTTGATAAGGCCATGGTGAAAGAGGCTATTGTGGGGGTTGGTTACATTCTTCCTCACTTGGGAAGACATATTCTTGAGACTCTTTAACAAGTATAAGGGGAAATTCAATGGCTTATTGAACTAAAAGTGAGCTAATAATCGAAAGTGATAGGCTTTAAAGGTGGAATATCTACCTTCACATGTGATCAACCCGGTGATGACTATGAGAGGATTAATATGCTCCTCTTTTATCCACTCCTTGGAGTATCCTTTAACTCCAGAGATGTTCTGAAATTCTGGTTTGAAAACCCTGTTATAGCTTGATCATGGCAACTGGTGGTTTTTAAACCATCTATCCCCCACTCTTGGAAGATTTGTAGTTGCGGCTATGGATTCCTCCAAGACCCCAAAGGTGAGAGACCCCACGCGTGATTTCTTTCCATAAAAACCAAGGGTGAATTGCATTGAAATTCCATCGTCGTGGTCCTACAAGTGAGAAAAAAATGACCCCCAGCCTGCGTGAAGAAACACTTCCCTGCACTGTGCGAATTCAGGGATGGCGAAGAGGTCAGCATAGGAGGATGGTTCATATCGTTTATGCATCGTGACAGTGTGGAGAAGTGGACAGAGGAAAAATTTGACAGAGGATGGGTGCAATCGGGCCAAGTAAGTGAACGATTAAGCAGAGGTCAAGTGCAATTAAGCAGGGTCCGAGCACAATGTGGAAAGAGGGGAACGAAATGAGACAGAGACTAAGCATGTTTAAAACAGGGGCGAATGCAAATGAGAAGAGGGAGAGTGTGAGGAATAAATGGGATAACCAAATCGAGCGATACCTCCATTTTTTAGTGTGCCTAGAGTGGAACGGTTCCATTCATGTGCACACGAGTTGCCATGTGTGAGCATCGATTTCGAATTTGAAGGCATGTTGTGGGAGGCGATTGTAATGATGAAGAGGTTAGATCAATGTCCAAGTATTTGACTTGGACATTTGATCATGAAAATTTCTAAGTTTACATCATTCAATCTTAATTTCCATGAACTAATTCAAATAAATGCCATTGATTCCTAGTTACCTAAAATTGTGGACATTTACTGGTGTATATTTTCATATGGCACTTCGTCTGGCACCTCATATGGCACTCCATATGGCACCTCTGTGTGAAATGCATTTTTACCTCTTGTAATGGATAGCCTATAGTCTTAGAATGATTTTGATAGTCACGGTGAATAGGAGCAGAGGTAGAGTGTTCCATTATTATTTATTTTTCCACCATGCTTACTCAATCCACTCGCATAAGACATGTAATCTCAATTCTGTAATAAAAATAAACCAATAAAGTGGTTTGTTAAGGATATGTGCATCCATTTATAGCACACAGGGAATTATCATTTCAAAAATAAAATGACTATTGATGTAATAGTCTGTATCATGAAAACAATACACATAAAGTTTTACAAAGATTTAATTCTTCTAGGAAATGTTATCATTTGTCAACTCATGAAACCCCTCTCCCGCACCTAAGTATTGTGACACCTCACAATAAAAAATATAGGAAACCAATCAATTCTCCCAATAGCTGAAGATTTACATCGTGTTAAGTGTAGAGATAAATTTCACAGATTGGTCTGACAAGACGGTTAGAAGATGGCCCCACCTATAGGATAAGAGATTCTATATATAGATAAGAAGAGGTAGGAGAGAGAGTTTCAAGACAGTCTCAAAGTTAGTTCCCAATGGAAAATTTGTGGAGTTCATTAACCTTATCTTAACCATACATACTTCACGTCAGCTTTGTCTACAAGTAATATCGTACATCAGGACAAGTTTAAATTTCTTATTTATTTTTTGTCAGATTATCATCCTCGCTAGGTAGAATGCCCAGCTGCCAGCAAGCCTGTTCAGTACCCCAGCGGGTTTACCTAGTCATACCACAGGCTTGTACCCACTGCCAGCAGACATGTTCAGTATCTCGGTGGGTTAGCCTCTTACACCCTCAGAGACTAGCCCTCCATCTTTTAAGATTTTAGTATAAGATTGTTTTGTGCAAGAATATGGGGGGACAACTCTGAAAATAATTTTTTTTTATATATTTTTTTCAATTGGGATGGTATTTATGTGAGAGGATGAATTTATGTTATATATTCCTTAGTGATTGTCATGATGTAATGGGTACTTAAGCGGATGTATCCTATCTAAATATATGAGATAATCAAGAATTTTTAGTCTGCAGTGGATGGTACCATTAGGAAAGAACAGAAAGGTATCTTTAGGCTCAACTCACTTTCTTCCTTTTTTGTTTTTTGTTTTTTATGTTTCCATGGCTAACCGCTAATCAGACCTCCTTGTTACTCTTTAATAAAGATACTTTACTCACTTACTCAGGTTTCTTGGGGAAACTGTACGAGAGACCTCTAATCTTGATGGTTACGGTATCACTTCCTTATATAGTGGTGAAGGTGTTTAAGAGCAACTGATTTTTAAAATGCATTAAGAAAAAAAGATGAAAATCTTTGCAAAAATATGGCTAATTACAGCAAGTCATTGTTCATTTGATGCTTAGCAGACAACAAGGTTCAAGTATAGCAATATTTTGAAAAACAATTCTTCTTTTATATTTCCTTGAAACTATCTACTCCTGGTGAAATAAATGCCTATAGAAATATCTAGAATTGCTTATCAACAAAATTCAAAATTATTTACATATGTACAGTAGAAAATTCAGAAAACATTCAAGAACAAGAGGGGACTTCCCCATCTACTAAGGCCAATTCCTTGTCAGTTGACATGACCTGTAGAAAATCCTCTTGGGAAATGGGTCTGTGATAAAGTTTGAGTTGGTGTCCATTTACTACAAAGGAGACTTGTCCATCATCAATTTTTTTGATTTTCACAGCTCCATTTTCATATACAGTGACTACCTTGTAAGGACCCAACCACCGAGTGGTAAGTTTTCCTTTGAAAATTTTAAATCGGGAGTCAAACAAAAAATCCCAATCACCAGGTTGGAAGTGTTTCTTCTTAATAAACTTGTCATGCCACTTGTTCCTCTGGTTTTGGACTAACATTGTTCATTGGATAGCATCTTTCCTGATCTCATCCAACTCATTACATTGTAGGGCTCGTTGCTTCTGATCCTTATCTAAGTTTAATCCCAATTCTGCAACAATACAGAAGGTCATCACTTGAAATTCTATCGGTAGAAGTACTTGTTTCCCGTTCACTAGCTCATAAGGGGTATGCCCAGTGGTGTTTCTCTAGGTGGTCTGATATGCCCAGAAAGACTCTAGAAGCCTATCAGCCCAATCTCAATGATGTAATTGAACATTCTTGGTTAAGATAGCTTCCAGAACTTTGTTTGTAGATTCTACCTGACCATTAGCTTGTGGGTGGTATGGAGAAGATTTACAGTGTTTAATCCCATATTTATCTGTTAGCTTTCTTATCAGCTTGGAAGTGAATTGGGTGACTTGGTTTGTAACAATTTCACGAGGGACACCGAAATGGGTAAATATGTCTTCATAAATGAATTCGACAACACATTTTTCTGTAGCCCTAAATAGGGCTTTTGCCTCTACCCACTTGGTGACATAATCTGTACAAACCAAAATATAATTTTTCTTACGAGACATGAGTGAAATTGGTCCTACAAAGTCAAGGGACCATTTCTCGAAAGGTTCTATCATAACTTGGGCATGCAAGGGAATTTATTCAGCTGATGTAGGTATTCCAATCCTTTGGAAATATCACAACTTCTCACATACTTGGCAACATCTTTGAAAATGCTAGGCCAATAGTAACCTGAATGTAACACCTTATATGTTGTACGTTTGTCAGAAAAATGGCCACCACATGGTGCATCATGACAATTTCATAGTATTTCTGGTATCTCGTCTTCTCGGACACATCTACAAATAATCAAATTAGGACCTGTACGAAAAAGGTCATGGCCAACCCAAGAGTAATTGGCACTTTGTGTGATAATTCTATGTTTTTCATGAGGTGAAAAATGAGATGGTAACTTCCTAGTAGCCAAATAATTTTCCATATATGCAAACCACGGGCACAAAAAGAGAAAAAATATGTTTGTATGGGAAACTATCATCTACGGGAATATCACCATCCTCATTTTTTATTCATGAAATAAAATCAGCTACCAAATTCTTCGTTCCAGGTCGGTCAAGCATGATGATATTAAACTCTTGCAATAGCAAGAGCCACCTAGTCACTCGGCCATTAATTATGGGTTTATTCATGAGAAATATAATGGCGGAATGATCTATATGTACAAATACCTTGTAACCTATGATGTAGCGATGAAACTTTTTGATAGCATGAACTACTGCCAAGAATTCCTTCTCGGTAACTATGTAGTTTAAATTGGCAGGGGACAAGTTCTTGCTCACAAAATAAATGGCATAGGACGGTTGGTCTTATTTATGCCCTAGTACCCCTTCTATTGTAGTGTTGGAGGCATCAGTAGATATGTGAAATGGGAGAGTCCAATTGGTCCCTCTAAGAATTGGTGCCACGAACAACTTAGCCTTCAGAGTTTCAAAGGCAGTTTGACACTACTCAGTCCAAACAAAATCGACATCCTTTATTAACAATCCAAACATAGGTGCAGCAATCTTTGTAAAATTTTCAATAAACCGTCGATAATATTCGTCATGTCCAAGAAATATTTTCACCTCTTTCTGAGTTTTGGGGGGTGGAAGTCTGACAATGACCTCAATCTTTGCAGGATCGACTTTTATCCCTTTAGATGAAACATGATGTCCTAGAACCACTCCTTCAGTTAACAACATTTTACATTTTACATTTTTCATGACTTAGAGAGAAGTTCATTTCTTGTCATCTGATAATGACTTTTTATAATATATCTAATGCTTCCTGGTAAGTATTTCCATATACTGTGAAGTCATCCATGTAAACCTCCACACAATCATGAATAAGATCCGCAAATATCCCTAGTACTACTCGTTGAAATGTGGCGGGAGCATTACATAATCCAAATGGTAAGACCCTATAGGCATAGGTGCCCCAAAGACAAGTAAAGTTTGTCTTGTCTTGATCCTCGGGTAATATGAGAATTTGATTGTACCCGTTGTATCCATCTAAAAAGGAGAAATACTTTTTTTCAAACAGGGTATCCAAAACTTGGTCAATGAAAGGAAGAGGAAAGTAATCCTTCAGAGTGGCTTTGTTGAGCTCCCAAAAATCAACACAAATTATCCATTGCCCGGTCATTTTCTTTGGGACTACTACAACCAGGGATACCCACTTACTGTCGGAGATGGGATAAATAAATCTGACATTTAATAACTTTTGTATCTCCTCCTTTACTATATATTTGAGTGTTGGGTGCATCCTTCTCTAGGGTTTCCTAATAGGTGTTACTTCCCCCTAGGTATATATGTGATGGATACATGTGTTAGGGTGTATACCCTTCATATCATTGTATTCCCAGGCGAATTCCCATGATTGTTCTTTAAGGATACTTACTAACTTTTTTTGTTGGTCTGCATCTAGCCCGGAGTTTATATGTAGAAATTTTCCTGGACTAATCTCGTAAGGCATGGTATAAGATGTGGCGGACTCGTCTATCTTGAAGATGAAATATGTCAAAGACAAAATGGATGGGTCCAATTGTTCCTAAAATTCTTCCCCAAGCATGTACTCGAATTGGGGAGAATATTGTGGAAAATAAACACACATGATAGCAGAATGAATTGGTTTAGCACATTTTCCGTAGTGTGCTCCTGAAGTGCCTAGGCATGGTCACTTGGTAACACGGGTTCCTCCTAGACCTCATTCTCATATGGACACTCAAACCACCATAGATTCTTCATGATAGGTTGGGTTGGAGGATATATGGTGAGATTATGGATAGAGAGTCCATTCGAGATGGTCATTTCTTCCTTTCTACAGCCAATAAATGCATTGGTTGTGGCTAACCAGGGTCTTCCCAAAATAACGGGATGGCCTTTGGTAGGATCCTTTGAGTGGATGACAAGAAAGTCTACTGGGTACTCCCATGAGGCTAAAGTAACTATGATATCATCCAAAATTCCTTCAGGTATAACCCTAGTCTTATCTGTTGATTCCAAAATGGTTGGGGTAGGCCTAAGAAGAGGTTTTAACTGTAATTTCTCCAAGGTAGTAGCGGTCATAACATTGATGGCTTCCCCTAGGTCTATGAGAGTGTTCCCAATGGAAACCTCATTAATGGTTATGGTCACTATGGGATTTCCTAGGTTCCCATATTTTTCGACCTTAGGCTGCTCTGATATGTACTCAGAAAGTTCTCCTATCAAATGTATTGTTGGAGGATCCTTCTACTTCCTACCTGGCTTCTTAATACACAATTATTTGATTACCTTATTGTATATTGGAATATCCTTAATGTATTGTAGCAAGGGAATCTTGACACAAATATTCTTCAATTCATTCAAGATGTCAAATTTCGGTCGGGTGGTAGGTTTCTTGATTACTAATATTTTTTTATAAGGAGGGGCCTTCGTAATTTGTGAAGGTTCATTTTGGGGAATCTTGGGTTCTTGGTCCTTAGGAATAATAACATCTTTCCACCTAGTGTCATCTGTAGTTTGTTTGGGGGTTTCCTCGTCTTCTTCTTCCTAGATGACTACTGAAGGTCTCTGCCTGTCCAGAACTTTTCCCGACCTTAGTTGAATCTCTTGTAGTGGAACATGAGTAATAACATATGTCGGGAAGGCCTACATCTCAACATTGTGAAGAGGTTGAGTGAGCTTGTTATTGGGATTGGGCACTAGTTGCAACGATAATAGTGTTGGTCTTGGGGAGCTTGCATTATGATATTGTTGTGGTTGTTGTTGTGTAATAGGAGGTAAAGGTGGTGGAATAAAACATGGCAGAAGTTGCAGAGTGTTCGATGGAAATTGAGGGTAAGGATGGTTGGACATAGCGATAGGTGGAGTTTGAGGGTTTCCTTAGTTATGCCCTCCTCTCCATCCTTGAAGCCAAGGATGCTGGTACTGTGTAGACCATTTTTTCCAACTTGGTAAATTCCACTATTGTGGTTATTGATAATAGGGTGGATCTTGAGGTTGTATATCTGGGTGTGTAGGTTGGTTCCTAGGATGCCATGGCCTCCTATGTACATAAGAGGACTCCCTCGGATACCCAATCCTATAGATGGCTAAAAAACCGGGCAATGGTGGACATTTCTCAGTTGAGTGGTTCTATGTGTCGAAGCCACAAACTAAAATGTTATCTAATGGGAATTCCCTTGAGGAATGCTTCCTCCTGCATCTTGGGCAACATATGCTCATTGCTGCATTTTCCTCCTCCTGTTTATTTTTAATCTTTAGGGTGTCCATTTGGGAACCTATTGTACTTAAGATATTTGTTTTAAAGTTCTCTAAAAGGTTTCCTATCTATTCTCTTTTGATACCACCTGAACTAATTGGTTTTAAGTTTCTACTGTAAGGATCCCAAACATTCTTTCCTATTTTAGCTCTACTCCTCGAGTAATTCTTACATATTTTACATATTTTGGAAAATGGTTTATGGGAGATGTCACCTGATGCCATCAGGTTAAGCATCTCTAGGTATTATTCTGAAATCCCCTTAAGGAAAATATCCCTAACTGCACTCTTTGGAAGGTCATGGTATTTTGATTTCTGAAAGATATAAGCAAATCGTTCCATATAATCCTCGAGATTCTCATCTTCTAATTGTTGGATTTTGAAAATATCGTTACGAGACTCTTTGCTCTTGCAGTAGTCTTGGTACTTTTTAAGAAATATATCTTTCATGGCTTCCCAAGATCTAATAATGTATTCTCCCAACCCCATGAACCATCTTAGTGCAGAGTCCTTGAGGGTAGCAAGAAAGAGTTTTAGTTTCTGGGAATCTTGTAAGTAGTTTTAGCTTCTACACAAGATGTCGAACTCAAATAGGAAGGTATCTGAATCTTCATTGCTTTTACCATAAAAGGTGAGCAGTGCTAAAAGAGGAATATTTTTCATATTGACATTTGGGGTGGTGTCCAAAATTGGAAACCCGAAAGTAGTTTTGGTTTGGTTTCCAGTATCTTCTTCCTCCCCATGTCTTACATTGTTGTGATCCCCCTGATCATCCATACTGGTTTGGTTTCCAAAAAGAGAATACTTAGGTGGTTTTATCTTTGAAGAGAACAAGGTATCCCAAGGTCCTTGTTTAGGAAAGATATCCCTCTGATGGGAAGGTCTTCTGATCGTTTGGTTGTTTGGGACTCTACTCAAATCGGTTGAGGTTATTGGTGCCAAAAAAATTTTGTCAATTTGAGAGACAATTATGTTGAATGAACTTCCAAACAAACTATTCACCTATTCATGGTCTATTATGTCTTCAAAATTAGGATCTTCTGATGGTGGTAACAAAACAAAGTTTGTATTGTTTGGTTCTACAGAAGGCTCGAGTGGTCTTGTCTCTTGTCCCACTATTACTGATGCTTCAATTTTTTGTTCTATAGTACTCCCTGTCTTAGTCTCTCTAGAGACTGTTGTAGCTCTTTGGGTTGATCTAGTCCCTGTCTTTCGGTATCGATTTGCAAAGTTTATAAGTGGAATTTCCCTTCCCCCAAAAAGGTCAGAAGGAACCTTGGTTGAAAGGTCTGATTTGGATTTAATGTATCTACCTTTTGGATCCCTAGGTCTGTTCATGAAAGAAAACAAAAGGAAAAAGAAAAACTGCCATTGGGTTTGGGAGAGCCTGCAGTAGAGGATGCACAGGTTCTTACCTCTCATCTTAAAGTTCCCCCGCCACCAATCTAATGCTAAGGTTTAGAAATGATCTATTTCCTAACTATTTCCTACCTTGAGACAACTCCCCGACAACGATGCCAAAAATGATGGGTGTTCTATATGCACTAAAAAACCATTAATTAAATTGTCAATCTGGGGTAAGTAAACTTAGATTTGTATCACTATATGTGCCAAGGAAGAAAGGCTAGAGGTAGTATAGTCTAACTAAGGAAATGGGCTATCTGAGAACTAATATATTCAAGCAAAGACTATCAATGATCAAACCCTATCAAGGAACTTAAACTATTTATCCTAAGTAAATTTTGAACAAAGGATCGATGGATTGTTCTAAGAAAGCAAATGAAATCCCTACTTAAGTTAAATTAACTTAATCATGACAATAAGCAAAAGCAAACTATCTATTTAGTTTATCTAATGACCAAATCAACAACAAACTAATCTAATTAATCTATTTAAATTCAATAAGAAACAATAAGTAAGCAAATAAACAAGCAATAAATTATCCTATTAAAACAAGTAAACAAGAAAGCAACTACCCTATTAAGGCAAGTAAACTCAAATAAAAACTACTTAACAATAAACTACTCAAAATTACTCAATAAGCAACTAATCAAACTGATAAGCAAGTGAACTATATTCTTAATTTAAACTTCATAATTACTTCTAATTTATGAAAGGAAATCTTAATCTACTAAATTCAAAGCATCATGACAATAAAAGTAATCAACAACTATTCTTTAATCTACAATAACAATAAAACTATTATCTAATCTACAAAATCAAGGAAACTTCAAATATAGTGTTGATGGTTATGTCTTCAGTGTCTTATGATATCACGATAGCATTTAACAATTAATGATAACTCAAAAGGGATAAAATCAATATTAACTTACATAGCAAAATGAAAGGTATGAATTAGACAATCTAATGAGAACTTGGTCATTATAGAAGAAGCATCAACTACCCTGAAATTCCATGTGATTCTTCAATTCATGCATTAATCATCAACAATATGAAAACACTATTCTATTTAATTCAATTGCATTCTATGCTAATGTAAGCAAATTCATACTACTAGAGATTCATAACTAAAAACTAAACTCAATAATCAAACTTCAAATTAAAATTGCAACCTAGATCTAGAATGGAAATTGCATAAAATAAATTAAACTAATCCTATTTTGACAATTTAAATTGCAAAGGGAAATACTCTTAAAAATATGACTCAAATCCAATTTCTATTTCAGCATATAACAAGATAAGAAAACTAAGAACTGACTGAGCAAACTAGATAAGAAAATTAAAAACTAAATTCAAAGCTAACAACCAATCATCCATTGAAACCTTGCCAAAGAAATCATTAACTAAATACCATGTTTTAACTCTGTTTTAAATTCTATTTCAGCATATAGAAAATCTAACTACCATCTAATTACACACAGGGGTTAGTGTCTAAGCTTGCAAGCTATCTCCTATCAATTAAAAAGACATTTTATAATTACACTATCTTTCATAATAACCTGCAAAAGCAACTGAAGAAATTAAACTTATGAACAACAATTTACACAATAAATAAACATAATAAAACTCATGTACAGGAAATAAAAGAAATGACGATTACATTATGTGAATTCACAAGCTAATTGACTAAATATTCACCCAAACCACTGGGGGGGGGGCCTAGTAGGTCGTGGCTACTCCTCAACAATAAATCATGATCTCAAGCAACACGATTTCAGCATTTTAAATTAAAAACACATTTTTACACAAAATGTCTTGAAATGGAAAAACAGTGCTAGCTTCACAATTCTGAGCTTAAACTATCCTTGGTTATTTTGCTGACCATTGTTGTGGTATTTTGATCTAGGTGGATATTGGTGGCCACCCACCTGTTCCAGCTGGCTCAAAACAACTTTCTGGCAATTTTGGTAATTTACTATTTTTAGCAGTTTTTCGGGTCCTGAACTTCCGAAGCTGTTTTGAGGCCCTAAAAGATGTTTTTTTGGGTATGTTGTGGCCGCAGAATTTCATCTTGAAATTTTGGGCAACTATTGTAGTACTCGGATAGATATTTCCAATGGGCTATCGTACGCCTAAAACGGAGATTGTATGCAAAAGTTACGACCCTGGGAAGTGTATGTACTAACTTACCCAAACAGGGCCCACATGACTTTAAGCGCTTCATCTCCTAGGGTTAGGTTTTTGGATGTTTAGGGTTTTTGAAACTCCTGTTTATTGTAAAAAGGCCTTTAGAGGCTCATTGTAATCATCTTCTTGTGAATGAGCGCAGTCGTCACATCTCTTCTCAGAGATAAGCTGCCACCATTCCAGCAAGCTTGTTTTTCGCTGCATTTTACAGTTTCAACTTATTTCCTTATTGAATTAAAAAATAGTTTTACTGTATCTCTGTTATTCTATGTTAAGCATCTGTTAATAATATGTAGTCATTTTGTTCTGCTCATAAAATCTGGATCAGTGGTATCAGAGCGGTCTACTCCTTGTCGTCTTAATGCATGTCCCCAAAGAGGTCGGAGTACAAAGATTTGGGTCTCGAGCTTGTTTCTCTTGAAGAAAAAAGCTCTCGCACGCCCAAGCGACCTCTCATGGCAGGAGAAAAGAAAGATGACAGGACAGGAGATCCTTTCAAACTTTTGATTGAGGAAGCCCTCACGCAACAGAGGAACGAGACAATGGATAGTTTTGCACAAATCCTTCGGCGGCTACCAACACGCAACGCATCTTCTTCGAGCGGAGGCGTCGCCCCCTTCAAGGTACAAATAAACTTTGATATTCTTATATTTGAAGGTCAGAAAGATGCATATACTGTAGACAAGTGGTTGAATCTACTAGAAGGGTATTTTTCTATCCATAACTTTTCAAGTAGAGAAAAGATTACTTTTGCGCTCCTCAAATTCGTTCCCCATGTCAAAGATTGGTGGGAAACTTTCTGTGAGAAAAAGGAAACAGAGGAACCCTCATTATTTACAGTCACGGCCACCTATGAATCCTTCAGGGATGCTATTAAGGAACAATACTACCCTGTCGGAAGTTATTACGACTTGTATACAAAATGGACCACACTACGGCAAGAAAGAGACCAAGCAGTGCCAGATTTCACAAATATCTTCCATACCTTGCGCACCAAGATGGGTATCAAAGGTTCGAAGTGGCATCTAGTGCTCAAGTATCGCAGTGCTCTGCATAGATACATCAAGATCGAAATGGAATTTCTGGACATCTCATCCTTGGGCGCGGCCTACCGATATGCTGTCAAAATCGAGCAGAAGCTCAAACAAAAGACGCAACAATTTGGTTCGGGGAACCCCTCACAACAAAATCCAGGAAAGGGTGGCCCCAACCCATAGAACAAAGAACAGAGAAAATATGGATAGTATCAGGACAACCAGTCCAAGCCACAAGAAAAGAAGGACACTGGAAAGACAAAGAAAGATACCGGGAAGTGGTGCGACTTCCATAAGAGCCCTTGGCATAACATTGTTGACTGCCGCTCAAAGCAGTCACTAGTGGTTGAAGTGAAAGCCTCTTAATCAGATGTGGGTTATGACTCTGAGTCAGAACTATAAAGGGGAAGACGAATCATTGACGCGGAACCCAGTGCCACCGTTGCTACCACCAAGCTCCAACATGGTGAACCAGACGAGACAGAAGAAGGAGAGTGCCTCTTCCATTCACAGATGTGGGTAAAAGGCACCCCGTTGCACTTCATCGTTGATAGTGGTAGCCAAAATAACCTCATCTTAGTAGAGGTCCTCAAGCGGTTGGCCCTGCTGACAATGCCGCACCCACAACCCTACACCATTGGATGGCTCCACCAAGGAAGCGATCTCCGCGTCAGCCAACAGTGTCGACTGACGTACGGCATCAAGCCCTTCAAAGATGAGGTATTGTGTGATGTTGCTCCTCTCGAAGTTTGTGATGTTCTTTTGGGCCAACCTTATTTATGGAAACATCATGTTGTATATGAGTCTAGGCCTCGTAGTGTTATTATTACTTTGAACAGGAAATTGTACAGGATACCCGAGGTTGTCCCACCTAGTGTTATTTCCTTGATCTCTGCTAAGCAATGCAGGAAGGTCATCTCTGATATGGGGAAGTTTGTATTCTTTGTGATTCGCTCTCAGAATGAGAGAAAGATCACAGCCACATCCAGGGTCTCTGCGACTGACCTCTCCACACAATAGAAGCAAGTAGATAAGGTCATGGAAGAATACTCAAATATCTTCTCCTCACCTACCGGGGTACCTCTACACTGCCAGGTCAAGCACCCCATCGATATGACCCCCAGTGCACCGCTGCCCAATGAGCCAGTCTATCTCCACTCTCTATTAGAGAATGAGGAGATCAAGCGACAGATCCAAGAATTGCTCCACAAGGGGCACATTCATCCCAACTCATCACCTTGCGGGAGCCCAATCATGCTTGTACAGAAAAAATATGGAACCTGGTGACTCTGCATTGATTACTGGGCTCTGAATAAAATCATAGCTAGAAACCAGTACCTGATTCCCTGAATTGATGACCTCCTTGATAAACTCACAGGGGGGAAAATACTTCAGTAAGATTGATCAGAAGTCTAGATACCACCAGGTCCCGATAGAACAGACAGATGTATGGAAGACCACCTTCAACTCAAAGGACTGCCTTCAAGTCAAAGGAAGGCCATTTTGAATGGTTGGTCATGCCCTTTGGTTTGACAAATGCTCCAGCCACTTTCATGAGGATGATGGATGATATCCTACAACCATTCACCAATACTTTTGTAGTGGTGTATCTGGATGAAATTCTCATTTACAACAAGACTTGGGTCGAACACTTGCAGCATATTCAACAGTTTTTTCACACCCTGCGGGAGCACAAGCTATATGCCAACTTGGAAAAATGCTCCTTCGGCATGGACAGGGTCCATTACCTAGGCTACATCATTGATTAACATGGCGTACATGTGGACCCAGCCAAGATCCAAGTCATCCATGAATGGCCAGCCCCAACCACACTCACTGAGCTTCAGAGCTTCTTGGTCCTTGTCAATTTCTACCGCAAGTTCGTGTTTGGATTCTCCCATATTGCATGGGCCCTTAGCCAAATAACCAGGGGTGGTGCTAAGGCAAAATTTGCATAGGGATGGTCCCAACAAAAATCATTCAATGATTTGAAGCAGCGCTTGTGCTCAGCCCCAGTACTTTCGCTACCATACCTACAATATCCCTTTGAGATCAAGACAAATTCTTAGACTATGTCATGGGTGTCGTTATCACTCAGCACGGCCACCCTATGGCCTATCATAGTGAGACACTATCAGATGTTGTCCGTAAGTACCCTACTTACGACAAAG
>JASDQU010244112.1:13721-26101 GCA_032191745.1 Picea mariana | reverse complement strand
CAAAGAGACGAAGAGCCGAAATACATTCTCGACCTTCGAATTATTCAAAGAAGATCGCAGCTGTCAGATCATCCGAAGAATATCTCAAGCGTCATATCATCTGAAGTGAATCTGAGTCGTCTGATCTAGAATAGATGTGTCAACCGTTGGATCATCCGAAGTAAATCTCAATCGTTAGATCTAGAGCATAAGTTTGAGATTTGAGAATTCAGAAGTCCAGAGACCCAAAGGAGATCTCAATTGTTGATCGAGAAAGAGGACGCAGAACCATTGATCTGGTTGAAAGGTCAAAATCCTGAAGTGGAAGCAGAGTCGTCAATTGAG
This sequence comes from Picea mariana, assembly GCA_032191745.1. Classification (NCBI taxonomy): domain Eukaryota; kingdom Viridiplantae; phylum Streptophyta; class Pinopsida; order Pinales; family Pinaceae; genus Picea; species Picea mariana. Next base: position 25,777 of record JASDQU010244112.1, on the reverse strand, counting down.
AAGGACAAGTGTCCACGGATCATCGACTCCAAAATATTTTCGTACAGAAGAAATGAGAGTTTGAGAATTTAAAGTCCCGAACGCTGGACTCGCGGAGGAGATCCTGATAATAGAATTAAGGAGACAGGTGTCAATAGATCTTCCACTCTGGAAGATTATCATATGGGAAAAGCGAGATTTGAGACTTGAAACTCCCATAGCCCGGATCACGAAGTAGATCATGGTCGTTGATTCAGGAAGGAAAAATATGCACCGTCCGTTCAAGAGCACCGTCAAGATCATGAGATCGATAGTCCCATCACATTGTGGGGTCAGAACATGCTTGGTCTTAATTTTTCGTGAGCAGGCCGCAATTGAAACCATGGCTTTGGAGAAAAAGTACAGGGCAGCTGGACATGTATTGTGGGGAGAAAAGTGGGTTGCCCTTAAATCACCTATGGACACGCTCACAATCACGTGGTCACATGAAGTTCATCGTCGAAGGTCATATTGAGAAATGGAGCTAGCGCTCACTAGACCGAGATTGGGAAGCACCTGTTGGTTAGGCGTATGGTCACCGCCGGTGGTCATGAGAAAGGAAGGGGCTTAGCAAGAAAAGCTAGGGCCCACTGTGAAGTTTTCTTAGGAAGGGAAAACGCATTAAAGGGATGAGCGCGTGGAGGTTCTCTTTGTAACTGATGAAACAAAGTGATTATATCTGCCAGAGAATTCAAAGATCTTAAGGGTGATCACAAGAGGAGCTGAAGAGTCTCAAGGTAATTGCCAGTGGAATGAAGACTCGTCATAGAGACAATTGACAGATGGAAAAGTGTCGAAGAATGTAACTTCGAGAGAAGCCAAATAACCTCAGGATAATGACCATTGATGAAGAATGGAATCATCATAATGTCCCGAGAGAATGAAGAGTTGAGCATATGATATGGCAGAGGACTTGGCATGATAAATATATGCAGAATAGAGAAGAGATGGTTTCTTCTTTTGAGAGTTATGCATGTGGGTAGGTAGAGACGAAGTGTAGTACCTGAAGTGGAGATCAGAGGCGTAGTGTATAGTACACAGAGGCAACACAAAGAATAAAATGAAGAAGAGAAGCTGAACAAAGGGTGTCGTGTGCTTGAGGAAAGAGAGCAGAGCATAGAAGCAGAAATATGCAAAAGAAGAACAGAGGATATAAGTTGAAGAAGGCAGAGGAGACTTGGATTTGTAACAGACCATATCAGAGACATAGCAAGTAAGTAAAAGTTTTTCAAGATTCAATCAGGGTGGTAGGGTGTTGCTAGGGAGGATTGTAGTCCTCTAACTTCTAGTGGGTGCTAGAATATTTTTTGAGAGTTGGTGCTTCCATCTAGTTGGTGCAAGAGAAATCTGAGATTTGCTGCTCTCTACAAGTTGTAGCTTGTTATTAGAGGTTGTAGCCTCATATTTGAGTTGGAGCTCAAAGACTGTGATGTACATAAAATTTGGAGCTTTATTGACATCCTAAGAAGAAGAGGTTTTCACCCTTTATGGGTTTCCTCAGGAAAATCGGTGTCTATGTGTATTATGTGTGATTTATCATTGTATATATATGCATGTTAAGTTATCAGTAACATATTAAATAATAATCTAGAAAGAATAAAAAAAAGGGAAAATTTTCAAGCTTATATACATAACTGATTCACCCCCCCTCTCAGTTATATTTCCAATAAAGCGGCTCTAAGCGATGAGATGTTCAAAAACTCCATTTCTATTTGGATGTACTGATGTAGAATCCCATGGTATTTTAGAACAAGGTGTCGCTCAGAGTCTCTGATACCCAACTTGGTGTGCAAAGTATGGAAGGTATTTGTGAACTCCAACACCATTTGGTCCCTCTCCTGACGCGGTGTAGTCCATCTCGTGTATTGGTCATTGTAGTTTCTAACAAATTAATATTTTTCCTTGATGGAATCCACAAAAGAGTCCCAAGTTAACTCGACTACAAATATTCCAAACTCCTCTATGGATTTTTCTCACAGTAAGTCTCCCACCAATGTTTGACATGGGGGACGACCTTAACGAGTGAAAAGGTGATATTTTCCCTATTGGAAAATTGTGGACAGAGAAATAACCTTCTAGTGGGTTTAACCACTTTTCCAAAGAATTTGCATTTATCTTACCTTCAAATACAGGAATATCAAAATTAACTTGTACCTTGAAGGGGGAAACGCCTCCAAAGTGGCCACTTGACAAAGATGCATATGTTGTTGTCGACAACCATCGAAGGATTTGGGAAAAAATATCCATCATCTCGTCCATCATCCCGTTCCTCTATTGCACGAGGACTTTCATGAGCAACAACTTAATAGGATATTCTTCTCCCTAATCTCTATTTTCCTCTGCCATGGGCAGTTGTCAGGGTCAGCGAGGATGGTCTTCCAAAGGTTCGATTATTTTGAGTCCCAATGCCTTATACCCTGACCTCGTTGGGGACATGCACAAAGAAACTGATAAAGAGCATACCTCTCTAATACCACTAATCTAGATTTATGAGGGAATGAAATGAAACATAGAAATCGGACAAAAACACAAAGATACAATAATACTCAATTTCTCTTAAAGAATGAAATATACATAGACTGTAAAAGAAAATATAGAATGAAATGAACTCGCTAGAATGGTGGTAGCTTATATTTGAGAAGAGATGTGATGGCTACTCACATTCACAAGAAGATGATTACAATGAGACTCCAAAGGCCTTTTTAACATAAAGCATAAATGACAAAACCATAAACATCCAAAACCCTAACCCTTGGAGATGAAACACCAAAAGGTTTGTGGGCCCCAATGGGGGTAGTTTATACGTCAAGTTATGAGGGTGTAACTTTTGTATACGATCTTCGTTTGGGGCACTTGATACATCATTGAAAATGTCTAGCCGAGGAGTACACATTATGTTCGACCTAACCTCTTCCTTTATCTACATCTTAGGCACTGTCGAGCCAAAAAAATGTCAGTTAGGGCCTCAAAATGGCCCCAAAATTTTGGGACCTGGAAAACCATAGAAAAACTGCCATGATGGAAACTGTATTGTGAGCCAGTGGAATAGGTGGGTGGCCACCGATATCCACCTGGATCATTCTCCATGTGTCAACATATGCTTTCTAAAGCTAATGTGGAATTGTCATCAACATAGGTGGTCACTGCTTTGTCAAGGGCACTAAGATATTATGGATACCATTAAGGTATAAACAGAGAACACACACCTAAAACATTTCCTCCCAATATGAGAACCTTGCAACTGAGGCATCGTATCTCAATGTTGATGACCATGTCTTATGTATTTCTCTCTATTTTGATGGTGATAATAGTTCTTACTCTCTTTACATGTTTGGAAGGTTATTGTCATATCTATTATTATCCTTTTGATGAGGTTAGATGTATTCATCATGAATAAACCTCATGAAAACTACGAGATGTGCATCTCAATGATTTGTATCACAATCATACTCATAGTATGGAGACATCTACTACAATGGCATTAATATAGGCTAATATTAGATGCAACCTACATGTTATTAGAATATGGTTTGTGAGAGGTTATTAATATGAATATGGCTTGCTTTACAAAAAACAATCCATATTGAAATTTTCATATGTAGCGGTGTTGGACACAAGCCTAGTTTGAGGAAAGACCTATTTTTGGAAGAAGAGACCTAATTTTGGAGCATATGCAACAGCTGGCAAGAAAGCAACATGTAGAAAAAGGAGGAAAAGCAGCATGCAAAAGGAAAAGCCACGTGGAAGGAGGCAGACAAGCCTAAACATATTAGGGTTAGGGTTTTTGATAAGGATTGTAACGACTATAAGCCTGAAAAAATAGTATAAATAAGAACCTAGGAGGTCTAGGTCAGCATGGTTGGTTCTTGTTTTTGTTTTGGTAAGTTAGTCAGTTCGATACTATTGAGAAGTTGAGAGACTGTCGATTGTAATAAGGCGGTACAAGAGTCGAGTAAGGTATATTTTGAGGGTTATATCATGGGATGAGGAGCCTGGTGTGATCTAGTCTGTCTCACAAAGGTTCCTTAACCTCTTCATGATTGTATTATTGAATATGTAATGCAAGCAATGCCAGATTTTGCGGAAAACTAAATAAAAGATAAGAGAATCCAAATCTTTGTGGATGTGGCCTAGGAGGGGGTGAACCACGGTAAAACTTGTGTTATATGTGTTGTCTATTGAATTCTTACTTCTTGTTAATGATTATCTTATGAATGAATGATTAACTAGATGTATTAGAATGCATGCATGAGGCTAAAGATGAATGAATCTTAGGAATGCCTGAATCAACAACAAGTTTAATGCATAAAGAAAGATAGAATACACTCCCAAATACCCACTCATTCCTATACTACAAACACTTGGGTATTGCAGTCACCCATAGAGATATCTCAGGTGAGACTGTGTTGTGTGCTCTACATGCAGCGTTTCCTTTTGTTTTACCAAGAGGGTCGATATTTTTAGAGGGTTTTGTTGGAAACCTGTTCAGATCTGAACTCGAGTCAACCCAAGAAGAAGCAGAAGGGATATCTAACCCAACAAATGCTTCTGTTGTCGGCTAGAACTACATAGGATTGAGTGGATGGGATCCATGGAAGAAACATTTGGAGAATGAAGGTATAGAAAGGAATGTTCAGGCCATGGAATCCAATGAAGGTAGAGATCAAAATATGGTTGAAAACAAAGGAACTTGAGTTTGCACAGACGGGTAAAAAAAACTTTAAGTTAACACCATGCAAATATCTGGACAAATACATGTTTAGCGACTTGCATGACATATTTTTTCTACGATTTCCTGCATTTGTTGCAAGAGTGGTTATTAAGGTTAAAATACAACCACCCTACAAATTGAATCAGACAACTAGAAAGGAATCATGTGGAGATCGCACAGTTACAACAAGTTGATAAAAAATTTACAGGTGCAGGAGATATTTTTTTAGACAATATTGTTGCAGGGTTTATCACCGAATTTGCAGTAGGTACCACGAAGTCTTACAACGCAGCAAAGCAGGATTTTCTAAACAGACGTAGAGGTAGGTACATCAGATCGTTGTATACTTCAATCAATATTTTATTGTATAACAACAGTGTGATGACCATGGAATCAGACTGAGAAATGGAGGAAGTGATGGATAAGGGAAAGAATAAGGAGTCCATGGACCCAATCATGATGGAAGAACACCAAATAAAGAATATAATAGCAAAATATGGAAAGACAGCAGTGGAGTACCCTACCAATATAATATTAATAACAAGAAGAGAGCCATAGTTTATAGAGAGGGCTTGGAAAGCGATGAGGAAGAGGTAGAGGATATCTGGGCTGTGGAGCAGATTGAGGAAATTTTGTGTGCAACATATGAAAGGAAAAAAGGAGGTCTAAGGGAAAGAATAGAAGGAATAACTAGAATTCATATCATCGTCAGTGTGGAACCTACAACCTCATGTGTGACTAACACACCAGAAAGAACACTAGCGTTTAGACAACCGAATTTTAGTGGAAGAAAGAAAGAAAGAAACGAATCCAAGCAAGGAGCAGCAACTGGAGGAGCTAGTTCAGGAAGTAACAGTCAAATATCTACACCATGTGGAGGTAGTAGTTCAACACAGTTTAAAATGGCAGGGCATGATCCCATGATCAGATTAACATAATTTTGGGGAGAGGCATCAAAGGACCTTGAAAAACACTTATTCATCTATGAGAAGATCTGGGAAGCAAAATAGATCATAGATGAGGATACAAAACTCGCTCAGTTAGATATCACGCTAAGAGACTGTGCACTAGATTAGTACATGAGCCTAGATGTCAATACCCCAGGAGTAACAAGGACAATTACAGACGTGAAAAAATTGTCGATAAATGAATTTCAAAAGCCCAACTCAGAGGATCAGTATATGAATGAAATGACTGAAATCAGGAAAAAACCAGGTGAGTCTATTTGGTAGATTGATCATAGGTTTAATCGTTTGAAAGGTAAGTTGAGATATTCAATGACTGACATGCAACATAGGAATCTATTTGTGAACTCATTGTTACCATATTTGAAATACCCATTAAGACATCAGAAGTTCCAAACTCAGGAAGAGGCTATGCAGGCAACCTTACAACTGGAAGAGAACCAGTATTAGAAGACAGATCTAGCAATAGAGGAGTTGAAAGAGGATTTGAAGAATCTAAAATTTCAACTTAACCAAAACAAGGGAAAAGAGAAAAGAGAATTCATTTGGTGTACCACATGCAAGACAGAAGGACACCACAAGAACGAATGTCCAACTTTCACGCAGTATATGGCAACAGGATTACCAAATCCTTTGCCAATAGGAGGACCATGGTGTGATATTTGTAAGCCACATGGACATGATTCATATCATTGTTCAATGATGCATAAATATAAGACAACACCTAAGATCTCATACTGCAATTTATGCAAGTCAGTGGGTCATGGTGATAAGGATTGTAGTCCAATGGAGCTGATGAGAGAAAGAACTTCAAATACTTATAAGTTGCAAATCGAAATGATGAAAGGACAATCTGCACCTCAATTCAACCAGGTACCACCACCATACAATAATGTGCAACAATAGTATAACAATGTGCAACCACAGTATAACCCCGTGCAGTATAACCAAGCACCTCAGTACAACGTGCCATGAGGAGATTGAGGTGGATACAGAGGTGGAGGACAAGGAAGAGGAAGATTTGGATGAGGCAGAGGAACAGTAGTGTACCACAATTGCTAACAGCTAGGACATTAAGTAAGGGAATGTCCACTTCCACCAGTGACATGTATGTACTTTCACGCAACAGACCATGATATAGAAGATTTTCGAACACTCTTGGGAAAGATCCAGGAAAAAAAGAATCAGAACAACCAGAATGTCCAGTGGATCTCTACAGAAGTTAGGGAGGATGGGAGAAACATCAATATATTCACTCGAGGAGGATCCAAGATAGGATCAGACGCAGTAAAACAAGATCCAATTAAACACCAATGGGTTAAAAGGAATATTGAAGCACAAAAGCAGTTTGATGCACAGAAAGGAAAGGAAACATTTAAGGAGGTCAGACATGAGCTTCTCAAGAAAAATGTTGCATCTACGTCAGTCGTGTGGAAAAATCAGAACTCTCTATGAGATGCCCTCCTCAATGGACCATACCAGTAAAGGACAACCTTTAGAGTAAGTAAGTACCATAAGAACTTTTTTGCAGTCCTGTGTTAGGATATTGAACGACCCATCATCTGTTAAGGTTTTAAAAAATATGCTAGAAAGATGTAACAAAGAGGTGGAAGGGAAGTTGGAACAGAAAATAGTCAATCATCTCCATACTAGAAGAAGGACAAGCAGAGAATTTAGACTAAATGCTAATATTGGAGATTTCAATATGGGAGATATTATACTTGATTTAGGCTTTGAAGTAAATATCTTACCTAAGAATACATGCCAGTGTATGGGAGAGCCCACACTAGGCTATTCATCTGTCCAGCTAAAATTAGAAAATCAACACAGAGTGCTACCAATTGGAAGGATTAAAGGTGTGACAGTAGATCTAGATGGAGTGTGCACTATGGCATACTTTAAAGTAATAGAGATAGTAGATGGCACAACACCTTACCCAACATTGCTTGGACTGGATTGGGAATTTGATAACCAGTCTATAATTAACCTGAAGACAAGAAAAATGACATTTGAATCAGGTGAATATAGAGTCATTACACCATTGGATCCATCAGAAGGAGAAATATTTGTAGAACTTACTTGTTTGGATCTGGAGGAAGTAAACCAGTTGTATAGAACCACTACGCAAGAAGACAATTATGTTAACCCAACTACAGATGGGGTACTCAACTAGAGAAGCATTATATCATGCGCTTTTGACTCAGATACATGTTTGGATAATTAGAAACAACGATTACATGAAGTCTCCACAAGAAGGTGCGCAAGAATAGATTGCATAGTAAGATGGGTTGGTACAGAGATAAGAGAACCTCCTAGTTTTCATGGGTTAAATGACTTAGAGGAATTTCTGACAAAATATGAAGAGGAAGTATTAGAAAATTAGAGACTTTTATCCCTAGATATTGCACTCAAGGCCACACCTGCAATATGGTGGGGTGCGCACAAGGAAACAATTCAGGATTGGTATCAATGTAAACAATTATTGCACATTAGATTTGGCACAAAGCAGGGGAGCAATAAAATGTTGAGGTATGATGGATAGGAAAAACTATTTGAACACTTAGATAAGTGAAAGGCACAATGGAGGATGACACCACCAGAGAAATGGCCTCATCATTTTATCCATACATTGGAAAGAATTCCAGGGAACTGGTATATAGACCAGGATATGCGCAGAGGCACTACAGAGTGGACAGGCTTACAACAAAATTTCGTAGTAACCTTCTCATTTGAACATGAGAACCCCATCATGGATTCGACACTGAAGTTGATACAGGGAATGATATTTATTCATGAAACATAAGTTGAAATCATGACACAATATCAACAACAAAACAGACAGATAGTCAGAGAGCTACTCTCATGCTATCATGTGGAAGAGGAAGCACTAGAGGAGGATGATCCGTGCAACATTCAGATTACAGAGATTGAAGGAGAAAGAGAGGTGGAAGGTCCATCTCTGGAGTCAGAAGTATTTTTTACACCAATCAAATTTAAGAAAGTCAACATTGGGACAAATGAAAATCCTAAAATGGAAAGTATTGGAGACTATTGGGATGAACAAACAGTAGAAAGAATAACAGAGTTACTGCGCAAATACAATGACCTATTCCCAATGACCTTTAGAGAAATGAAAGGCATAGAAAGGGAGATATAAGAGATGAAGATCCCTCTCAAACCTAAGGCAAGACCTGTCAGGCAGAGACCTTACAGACTGAATCCAGTGTATAAGCAGAAAGTGAAAGCAAAAATTGACAGGATGTTGGAAGCTGGTATCATAGAAACAGTAGAGGAATCTGAATGGATTAGTCCTATGGTAGTCCAAGAAAAGAAACAAGGGGGGATAAGAATTTGTGTAGATCAAAGGAAACTGAATGATGTTTTCTTACATGACCCTTTCCCTACCCCTTTCACATATGAGGTCTTAGAGAATGTGGGAGGCCAGGAAGCATATTCATTTACAAATGGATTCTTAGGTTACCATCAAATCAAAATATCTCTAGAGGATAGGTATAAGACTACTTTTTCTACAAAATGGGGATCCTAGCAATATACAATCATGCCATTTGGGATGAATAATGCACCAACCATATTTTCAAGAGTAGTCATAGCTTATTTTCAAGAATTCATACATCAGTTTATAGAAGTACATCTGGATGAATGGAATGTATATATTATTATTATATTCTGATAAAAGATCATGTAGAAGTGTTAAGACTTATGTTGGAAAGATGCAGGTAATGTCAGATCTCACTGAACATCAAGAAATGCATTTTTGGGACACCTTTTGGAATAATTGTCGGGACATAAAGTATGTAAACAAGGTTTACTGGAGTGGATCCTGCTAATATTGTAGTCATTGTGAATTTACCACCACCTAAATCAGTGTGCTATTTGAGACCAACACTGATACATACATGCTATTACAGGAAATTTATAAAGGGGTATGAACAGATTACTGCACCAACAGAAAAATTGTTAAAGAAGGACACCAGATTTTAGTGGAATGGGGATTGTCAACAAGGATTGGACACCTTAAAATAAAATATGGCCACAACACCTATCCTAGTATTCCCAAACTGGGAAAAGGCATTTCATGTGCATGTAGATGCCTCAGCCATAACACTCGGAGCAATTATGGCCCATCTAGGAGCAAGGGACTTAGACCATCCTATAGCCTTTGCAAGTATAAAGTTGTCAGAATCAAAGTAGAATTACAACGCCTTAAGAGAAGGCCTAGCCATGGTATATGCACTTCAGAAATTCAAGCACTATTTACTGGGCAAGCACTTTAAAATGTTCACAAACCATTCTTCCCTCAAATATCTAGTCAGCAAGCCAGTGTTGTGGGGGGCACGATATGTAGATGGCTATTGCTATTTCAACAATTTGATTTCGAAGTGATAGTCAAACCAGGGAAGTTGAATGTAGGACCTAATCACATGTCAAGGGTAACTAATGGAGAAGAACCTACTAACTTGGAAGACAACTTCCATGATGCACAGTTATTTTTAGTATAGGTAGCTGGTGAATATTTCGCCAATATTATTGAATACTTAAGTACAGGGGTTGCACCACAAGATTTTAGCATTGTGCAGAAGAAAAATCTGGTCATTAGAGTTGCAGACTATCAATTGATTGCAGGACATTTATACAAGATGGGCGCAGACAACATTTAAAGAAGGTGTGTATTAGAACATGAAAGGCCCAAAATTTTGGAAAAAGCTCATGAAGGTATAGTTGGAAGACATTATGCAGGAAAAGATACCACATAGAAGGTATTGCACGCTAGATTATGGTGGCCAACAGTCCATAGAGATGCTAAGGAATATTGCCAGAAATGTGATGCTTGTCAGAGGGTTGGTAAACCCAACAAAATGGATGAGATGCCTCTGAGACCACAAGTGACTCTGCAGGTATTTGACAAATGGATTATAGACTTTGTGGGACCTATTAATCCACCAGAAAAAAGGTCAGGAGCAAGATATATCATTACTACAACTGAATACATAACAAGATGGGCAAAAGTAGCACCAGTCAAATACTGTAGCACAAATACAGCAACACACTTCTTGTTTGAGCAAGTGATCACCAGATTTGGATGTCCAAGGATTCTGATGAGTGACCAGGGAACTCATTTTATCAATGATACCATCAAACCTATGACTAAGGAGTTTGAAGTATATCACCAAAAGAGTACACCATATCATCCTCAAGCAAATGGAACAGTAGAAGCTTTCAATAAGATCTTGGAAAATGCTCTGACTAAAATATGCAATGTCAACAGGGATGATTGGGACTTGAAGATACCAACAGTACTATGGGCATATAGGACAACATGTAAGAAGTTGATAGGACATACACCATTCAGATTGGTGTATGGGAAGGAAGCAATAGTACCATTAGAATTTCTGGTACCCAGTCTAAGCGTACTAGAAATTACCAACATGAAAAAAAGAGGCGCAGTACAGGAAAGTTTAAACCAACTAATGGAAATGGAAGAGGACATGATTTTGGAAGGATTTCACCAAAAAGTACAGAAGACAAGAGACAAATCTTGACATGACATACATATTAAAAATAAGAGTTTCAAGAAAGGAGACCTAGTTTTACTCTATGACAGTAAAATTTTTCAACATCCTGGTAAATTTAGAATGCATTGGCTAGGGCCATATGAAGTAAATATTGTCACAGATGGGGGATCTATACAACTAAAAGACTTGGGAGGAATGGAAATGAAAGGAATGATCAATGGTAGTAGACTAAAACTGTACAAGGACAATCGACCTACTAACCCTTAAAATTTACAGCGTAGTGGGAAAAGGCATGTATATAGTGTATTATAACAGAGATTAGGACAGAAAAGTAATAAAAAGAAATAAAAAGGAGAAAAAGGAGAAAAAAGGAATACAAAAATAGAAAAAGGAAGAAAAATACAAAAAGACGCAGAAGTTGACTACGAGTAGAAAAAGTTGCGTGTAGCAATTACTGCGACAATATCGGAAGACAATGCATAGGAAAAATTACACCCGGTGCAAATACATGCAAAAAGTGAGAAACTGACACGACCAAGTCTATAAAACATGGAAAGCACACATTTATTCCACACTTAGTAATTTTTTATCACAAAGCGAGAAACAAAGTGCGTTCCCTAGCTATCATTTTACACAGAACCAAGCAAGTGTGTCAATTTGAGAGAAGATGACCCCACCAAAATTCGACGTGCCAGGCCAGTACGTTCGAGTTACTTGGAAGGGCCAAAGGTGTAAGGAAAGAATGACACAGACTGAGAACATGGTCAAGATCGAATATGTCACCACCTCGGACACGGAGTCAATCAGCCTGACACATGTTGAAGAGGA
>JASDQU010244111.1:2774-15560 GCA_032191745.1 Picea mariana | reverse complement strand
GGTGGATATTGAACTTCCATTCTCTCATGAAGAACCATTTATATCCTTGCATGCATTATCAAGCATTTCAACTCCACAAACCTTGAAACTCATGGGTTACATCAAGCATTGGAAATTAATAGTCCTAGTTGACAGTGGTAGTACTCATAATTTCATTCACAAAAGAGTGGCAGAGGAAAACCATTGTTTTGTACACCTGGTGCACAACTTTGAAATCATGATCACTAATGGAGGTATGATGAAATGTGGGAGAAGATGTGAAAAAGTTAGACTCCATATGGGAGACTATCATCTCAAAACCCATCTATTTGACATCAATATGGGTGGGTGTGATATAGTAATCTCTTGTTTTTATTAAGGCCCGATAGACCAATTTTGGTCTTAGTCGACATCAACCATCATCATCATCATTAGTATTGGGGGAAGAATGGCTACGTACGTTGGGATCAATCACCATGGATTTCAAAGAACTCTTTATGAGTTTCACTATCTCAAAATCAAATATTTTTTATAATAATATTAATTTTTATATTTTTGTTATTGTGTTTTGATATAATGATTGCATTAATGTGTTATCCAATAAATTACACCTCTGTTATTTGTAATAATGTAAATCATTCATATATTAATTAATCAACAACACAACATTTTACAACATTCAACAATGCAATAAAATAAGAAATTCATTTTATTATATATGAATAAGAGACCTATTGTCATACAAGATGGGACAACATAAAGGTACACAATAATCAAAATGCAACCAATATGTAATTGTTACACTTATTGGTAACATGTACTCATGCAATTGGGAGAATATGTCGAGTGCATTAACCAAAATCCGGGATTTTTACATACAAATATTCCAAAACATACAACGTGTAGTAATATTTAATTATATTGATTGTCATTCATCACTTGAATTGTTGTCATCACTCGAGTTGAGTACATGTCTCATTTCATCATCACTTGTAGGTGATATTGTATTTTGGTTATTTAACCTAATGTTTTCTTGATCAGCTTGTTTTTTATGTTCTGCATCTTCATGTTTAATCTACAAACATAGAAATAAAGTGTAATAAGTATATCTACATGTATATATAGTAGAATATACAAGATTGGTAAATAATAATAAAAAGTACCATAGCAGCAAGTGCTTCATAAACAATACACATTCTTTTGAAACCATGTTGCATGCCATCTCTTAAAATCTCTTATGTTGGTTGCACTTCATACTTTGTTTCGTGCATGTTTAATACACGATGACAAAGCATAGTTGATATAATTAATATAAAGGTATCTTGTTGTTCCATTAATTATAAGACAAGGGAAGTTTTTTTTTTTGTAAGCAAGCAGTTGTATTACCTTTCATAATCAAAATTTACATATAAGGTCTGAGAGACTAGTGTTGAGGCTACCATGAAAGGAAACCAGCCCCACCACCAAAGATAAAAGTTCCATAATATTCTACTAATCTTGTTGTTGTTTAACAGTCTAGCATGATGCACATTCAAAATATCTAAGCTAAGCTTATTTCTGAAACAAGAAAGATAGCTCTGTGACTTGATAGGCCAGATAGAGGTGTAGATTTTAACCTTGTACAATATTTTACTACAGACAGATTTTCAATAAAAGAACAGAAAAGATAGAATGGAAAATACACACATTACACAGAGAATTTTCCCCTGGAAACCCAAACCAGGAAAACCAACATATTCTATATTCATTCATAGTGATACATTGTTTACAATATAATATACATATAGGAGTCAGCGGAATCCAAAACCCTAACCCAATGACCTGGATTAGTCAACAACCCTTATTCCTTAACCGAAAATAGAAAACCATCGGTAAAAACTATGTGTCGAAAAACCGCCCAACAATGGACACGAAAATAGAGGCGACATGAAAAAAGAGGCAACAATATGACACATTTCCCGAGGAAAAAAAAATTCTCAGGGGCGCTTCCCCGAACCCTCGCGCAGGGGGGATATCACCCCCCTTAAACCCTCCTACGCACCCGACGCAACATAGCAAACACTGGAGCAATTTGTGAAAAAAATATAACACATACCCAACATTCTCCCACTTGTTGTTTTCTTTGCATACAGGGGGTTACAGGGTTACATAGTCAAAAATCTAGGGCAGCAATGCCCATGGATCCTCTACACCAAGAGAACTTCTCAATGCTCAAAAATTTTGTTAATGAATCTGCAACATTCTTCAAAGTGTTCACCTTCATTAGCAACACTTTCTTTTCTTCAACCATGTCTCTCACAAAATGATATTGAATATCAATATGCTTTGTCTTTGAATGATAAGTCAGGTTCTTCGCTAGAAAAATTGCACTCTAACTATCACAATCTATCCTTACATCTTGTTGTACCAACCGAATACCTGAACACAATCTTTGTAACCATATTGTTTCCTTGCTTGCATGAGTGGCTGCCATGTATTCAGCTTATGTAGTTGAAAGTGCAACTACAACCTGTCTTTTTCTCATCCAATTGATTGCTCCTCCAAATAGGTTAAACACATACCCGCTTATAGATCTCCTACGATCCAAATCTCCAGCCCAGTCTACATCCACAAAGCCATGTATGTCCAATACTCTATCTAATCTTGATCTTCCTCGATAGCACAATCCATAGCTAGCAGTGCTGCGCAAATACCTGAAAACACTTTTTATTGTTGTCCAATGCTCCTTCCTTGGTTTTGACATATACCTGCTCAAAACTCCCACTGCATGTGCAATGTCCATTCTAGGACAAACCATTGCATACATCAAACTGCCAACTGCACTCGCATGTGAAACATGAGACATGTCCTCCTCCTCTTCTTGTGTCTTGGGACACTGATCTGTAGATAAATTTACACCAATAGGAATAGGGACCTTGATCGATTTACATTTCTGCATATTAAATCTCTACAATATCGTCTCGACATATTTTCTCTAATTTAACCAGAGTTTCCTCCTTTTCCGGTCTCTTTTAATTTTCATGCCCAAAATGAAATTTGAAGCACCGAGATCCTTCATGTCAAATTTAGAGGACAACTAAGTTTTCACATCCTGGATAATCTCCTTGTTGTTTCCTATCAGCAACATGTCATCCACATACAAGACAAAATAAATCAAATGATCACCAATATTATTTAAAATACACACAGTGATCCTCTTTGCTTCTTGTGAAGCCAAGTCCCAACATATAAGTATCAAATTTTGTATACCACATCCTTGGTGATTGTCTTAAACCATACAAGGACTTTTTCAGCTTGCATACCAGCTCCTTGTTTCCCTTTCCAACAAAGCCTTATGGTTGCTTCATCTAGATTTCTTCTTCTAGATCCCCATGTAGGAATGTCGTCTTCACATCCATTTGTTCTACTTCAAAATCAAATGCAGCAGTAACATATAAAAGAAATATTATAGAAGTTAACTTGGCAACAGAAGAAAAAATCTCACCAAAATCAATTCCCTCAACCTCAGAATAACCCTTTGCTACTAACTGAGCTTTGTACTTCTCCACTTTCCCTTTTGCATTCAAGTTCTTTTTAAATACCCATTTTCTTCCAATGGGATTTCTTCTAGTTGAAAACTCCACTAGATCCCAAGCCTCATTCTTATCCAAGGCTATCATTTCTTCATCCATGGCCTTTTTCCAGAGCTTTCAATCCTCTGAATCTACTATCTCCCTGATAGTTCTAAGATCATCATCAGTAATAGACAAAGAAAAATTTGAACAGAAATCAGATGGAGTGTACCTTTCCGGTAGCCTTCTTTCTCGAACCAATATCCTCAATACTAGAGTATGAGGATCTTCTTCTTCTTATTCTTGTTCTTCTATAGACGCTGATTCTTCATCCTTTAAATCAAACTTTATTTTCATTGGTTCTTCCTTACTTGGTAGGAATTCATGTTTAACAACATCCCTCATCTCTCTAAATACCACATCTTGTCTATACACAACCTTCTTAGTCTCTGGGTTCCAAAGCTTATAACCTTTGAGACCATCTTTATACCCAATAAAGATACACTTTTCATCCTTTTTATCTAGCTTATTCTTGTCTTCCTTTGGAACATGAACATAGGCCTCGAAACCAAATACCTTGAGATGTGTGAGAGAAGGTTTCTTACCAGTCCATACCTCTTGTGGAGTCTTGTCATCCAGCGCTGATGAGGGTGATCTTTTGACCAAGTAACATGCAGTACCCACTGCCTCTTCCCAGAATTCTTGCCCTAACCAAGCACCACTAAACATGCACCTTACTTTTTCCATCAGCGTCATGTTCATCCTTTTTGAAACTCCATTTTGTTGAGGTGTATATGGAGTAGTCTCTTGCCTTGATAATCCACACTTCTTACATAATTCTTCAAATTCATTCCCGCATAACTCTCTACCATTATCTGTCCTCAACACCTTAATTATTTTCTCTGTTTGATTCTCAACAAGATCCCTAAACTCTTTTAACCTGTCAAAGACTTTAGATTTATTCTTGAGGAAATATATCCAAGTATTCCTCGAGAAGTCATCTATAAATGAGACATAGTACACAGATTTTCCCAATAATGGAATCGACACAGGTCCAAACACATCACTGTGAACTAGCTGTAAAATTCCTTCTGCCCTCATTGCAATAGAGGGGAATCTTACCCAATTTTTCTTCCCGTATACACAATGTTCACATAAATCAAAATCCAGAGGGAAGTTATACATACCTTCAACCATACCTTTACTGTGTAGTTGATCCAAAATTGGATCTAGGAGCTTGATGGGGCTCAAAAAGGCCTAAAAATCAAAGTTCTCAAAATGGCTTAAAAAAAGATGTGTGTGTAGGCCTAATCGATACAAACATAGTGCAACTTGAGCAGGCTCAAACGGATGCAGTATGCTCCAGATATCATGATATTTTCATTTGGCCAAATAAGCAAAAAAATGATGATTGTACAGTCTATACAATGCCACGTGGAAGCTGACTGTATAGGTCGTCCAACCATATAGCTGATGTGGCAGGGTACATGGCACTAACTGGGAAGTTGATGTGACAGGTGGTCCTATCAGGGAGTGACACATGTCACAACTACAAGGGTGACACATGGCACATCCGTATTGATGATGTGTCAGGTACGACACATGGCACATTCATACGACACTTACATGGAAGGTACAGTGGTAGGTTGATGGTCGAATATTGTGTTGACACATGGTAGTTAGCTGGCATATGGAATGGTGCCATGTGGCCCAGATATGGGCTTCCACGTGGCATCCATGTATTGGCTATATGTTTTGGAAAAACATTGGAGTTTATGGGGTTCGAACTGTGGACCTCATGGGCGCCAAATATTTGCGTAGGCCAGGCTACCAGCCTACCTACAGGTGTCACTTAATAGCTATGGCGTCGAACTTGTAATTAAATTGGTGTGATGTTTGAAATGGCGGGGAAAAAGGGTTGGGGGCCTAGCCCCCAGTGTGAACATTTATACATATCCCATGACCATGCCATAGAACCACAACCCACACTTCTATTGTTTGGCGTTGGAGTTATACCATCCCCCAATCCNGATTGGATCCTTTAGTTGGTTAGCACGGAGATTAAGGGTTAAGCTCGGGTCGTTCGGGCTAGCCCGCCGACCAAGGGGATTAACCATGGGATTTTCCATCAGGGGCTCTAACTCTTGTTTGGCACGTGGAGTTGTAGACTTTAGCCACATGGCCACACACGTAACCAGTTGCCAAACAGTCGGGGGCTAGCGCACCAGCAGCCTATCACCAAGGGCACATGGTGAGCACCAATACTACCAGGGGCCAGCAGAAAAAGGGGTTGCACCCTATTTATTTTCTATATATTGGTTTTTTACTATATAATATGGATTTTTATTGATTTATGGGCTGATATTTAGAGATTTTGGTCATTTTGGGGGGATATTGGGCCCTTTTTTAGGCCAGATCTTGGGGAGTTGGGAGGTTGTTACCAACTTCAGATCTATATAAACCAGGGGTTCTTGAATCCATAAGGGAGGTTCAGAGTAGGTTTATGATGAATGTTTTCCAAGCCAAATCCATTTTTATGCAGGGAAGCCATTGAGGAGAGCACCTTTGCGAGCCATTTTTGGGAGCTCCGATCATCCGATTTCAGTGTCGTCAGTTTTGTTGGGTTCCATAGATCTAGTGGAATAAGACCATATCAGTTTGTAACCTTTTTTCCACTATTATGATGTCATTTTTAATCTTTGAACAGAAATAAGAAAGCCTCACCCACTGAGACAAAGGCTCGGAGACGTAGGCGAGATTGTCGAACTCCGTTATCACATTGGTGTTTATGGTTTGTTGATCCTCATGTTTTATTTTAGATCTGTATATGTTTATATGGCTGTTATGTTTCTTCTAAAATTCTTCCTCTTTCATTCAGCTTC
Source organism: Picea mariana (assembly GCA_032191745.1). Classification (NCBI taxonomy): domain Eukaryota; kingdom Viridiplantae; phylum Streptophyta; class Pinopsida; order Pinales; family Pinaceae; genus Picea; species Picea mariana. The sequence continues at coordinate 9,148 of JASDQU010244111.1, read as the reverse complement.
CTAAATGGTTAATAAACACATGCATAATAACTCAACCATTGTCATTTAAAAGATATTTTCGGCAATGGTTGAGTTTTATGCATGTGTTAATTAACCATTTAAGGAAGTTGAATGAAAGATGAAGAATTATAGAAGAAACATAATAGCCATATAAACATATACAGATCTGAAATAAAGCATGAGGATCAGCAAACCATAAACATCAATGTGATAACAGAATTCATCAATCTCACCTACGTCTCTGGGCCTTTGTCTCAGTTGGTGAGGCTTTCTTATTTATGTTCAAAGATTAAAAAGGACATCATAACACTAGAAAAAAGGTTACAAATTGATCTATTCTTTTTCTACCATATCTATGGAACCCAACAAAACTGATGGCACTGAAATCGGATGACTGGAACTCCCAGAAATGGCCCGCAAAGGTGCTCTCCTCAATGGCTTCCCTGCATAAAAATGCATTTGGCTTGGAAAATGTTCAGCATAAACCTGCTTTGAACCTCCCCTATGGCTTCAACAACCCTTGGTTTATATAGATATGAATTTGGTAACAACCTCCCAACTTCTCCCCAAGATCTGGCCTCAAAAAGGGCTCAATATCCCCCAAAAATGACCAAAATCTACAAATATCAGCCCATAAATCAACAAAAATCCATATTATATAGTAAAGCCCCACTGTATAGAAAATAAATAGGGTGAAAACCCTTTTTCCGCTGGCCCTTGGTCGCATTGGTGCTCACCATGTGGCCCTGGTGCTAGGCTGCTTGTGCACTAGCCCCCGACTGTTTGGCTCCTGGTTACGTGTGTGGCCATGTGGCCAAAGTCTACAAATCCATGCACCAAACAAGAGTTAGAGCCCCGGACGGAAAATCCCATGGTTAAGCCCCTTGGTCGACAGGCTAGCCCGACCGACCGGGGCTTAACCCTTAATCTTTGTGCTAACCAACTAAAGGATACAGTCATATGAGATCCCACAGGATCGGGGGTTGGTCTAACTCCAACGCTGAAAAATAGAAATGTGGGTTGTGGTTCTATGGCATGGTCGCAGGATATGTAGAAATGTTCGCATTGGGGGCTGGGGGGCTAGGCCCCCATCCCTTTTTCCCCGCCATTTCAAACAACAGACCAATTCAATTACAAGTTCGGCGCCATAGCTATTAAGTGACACCTGTAGGTAGGTTGGTAGCTCGGCCTACGCAAATATTTGGCGCCCATGAGGTCCACAGTTTGAACCCCATAAACTCCAATATTTTTCCAAAACATACAACCAATACATGGGTACCACGTGGCACCATTCCATATGCCAGCAAACTACCATGTGTCAACACACTATTCGACCATCTACCTGCCACTGTACTTGCCACGTAAGCGTCATACGAATGTGCCACGTGTCATACCTGCCATCTCATCAATAACGGAGTTTGACAATCTCGCCTACGTCTCTGGGCCTTTGTCTCAGTGGGTGAGGATTTCTTATTTCTTTTCAAAGCTTAAAAAGTACATTATAACAATGGAAAAAAGGTTACAAACTGATCTGGTCTTTTTCTACTAGATCTATGGAACCCAACAAACTTGAAATCGGATGACCGGAGCTCCGAGAAATGGCCCACAAAGGTGCTCTCCTCAATGGCTTCCCTGCATAAAAATGGATTTGGATTGGAAAATATTCAGCATAAACCTTCTCTGAACCTCCCCTATGGCTTCAAGAACCCTTGGTTTATATAGATTTGAGGTTGGTAACAACCTCCCAACTTCTCCCCAAGATCTGGCCTCAAAAAGGGCCCAATATCCCCCAAAAATTACCAAAATCTCCAAATATCAGCCTATAAATCAATAAAAATCCATTTTATATAGTAAAATCCTACTATATAGCAAATAAATAGGGCACAACCCCTTTTTCCGTTGGCCCCTGGTCGTATTGGCGCTCACCATGTGGCCCTAGTGCTAGGTTGTTGGTGCGCTAGCCCCCGACTATTTGGCTCCTGGTTACGTGTGTGGCCATGTGGCCGAAGTCTACAACTCCACACACCAAATAATAGTTATAGACCCAACGAAAAATCCCACGGTTAAGATCCCTGGTCGGCGGGGTAGCCTGACCGACCAGGACTTAACCCTTAATCTTTGTGCTAACCAACCAAAGGATCTGGTCATATGAGATCCCACGGGATCAGGGGTTGGTCTAACTCCAACAACAAACAGTAGAAGTGTGGGTTGTGGTTCTATGGCATGGTCACGAGATATGTAGAAATGTTCACGTCGGGGGTTGGGGGCTAGGCCCCTAGACCTTTTCCCCACCATTTCAAACAACACACCAATTTAATTACAAGTTCGGCGTCATAGCTATTAAGTGACACCTGTAGGTGGGCTAGTATCTCGGCCTACGCAAATATTTGACACCCATGAGGTCCATGGTTCAAACCCATAAACTCTAACATTTTTCCAAAACATACAGCCAATACATGGGTGCCATATGGCAGCCCATGTCTGAGCCACATGGCACAGTTCCATACGTCAGCTAAATGTCATGTGTCAGCACACTATTCGACCATTTGCCTACCACATAAGCACCATACGAATGTGCCACGTGTTGTACCTGCCATGTCATCAGTGTGAATGTGCCACATGTCACCCTTGTAGTGGTGACACATGTCACTCCCTAATAGGTCCACCTGTCACATCAACTACCTAGTCATCCTCTGTCCACGTCAGTGCCACTTACCCTACCACATCATCTGTATGGTCGTACGACCTGTACAGTCAGCTACCACTTGGCACTGTATGGACTGTACAGTCAACATTTTTTTTCTTGTTTGACCAAATGAACAGATCGCGATATCTGAAGCATACGACCTCTATTTGAGCTCATTCAAGTTGCCTTGGGTTCATATCGACGAGGCCTACTCACACGTCCTTTTTGAAGCCCTTCTGAGAACTTTGATTTTTAGGCCTTTCTGAGCCCCATCAAGCTCCTGGATCCAATTCTGGATCAATAGTAGTCGAAGACCCTTCTCTCCGATATGTCCCAGTATTTGATGCCACAGCATAACCTTTTCTCCAGAGACTGTAGGATTTCTTTCTTCTTCAACTCCAATATCAGGAACAATGGAACTATTACACCCATCACTAATAGTGCTTCCTTGCAGCTTATACAGAGTTCCAAACCCAACTCCCTTCAGTAGCACCATTGCTCCTCGAACCATCCTGTAGGTTTCCTTTTCAAATATTGTTTTTACCCCTGCATCATCCATTTTGCTTACAAAAATCAAATTTATGTCCAAACCTAGGATGTGAAGAACACCAAGTTGTGTTCTAATCCTTCCATCTATGAGCCTTAACTTGAATTTTCCTCGTCCTATGATTTTGGTTGTTGAGTCATCACCTAGGAAAACATTACCTCCATCATACCTTTTGTATTTACATAACCACTGCATGTGGGGAGTCATGTGAAAGGATGCACCTGAGTCAACCAATCATGCCTCATGATCTGCATGTGTCCTTGAAGAAGCCAAGTACACATCCCCTCCTTCTTCCTTGGAGGTCTTTTCTTCTATAGAAGGAACTTCTTCGGATCCCTTCTTTTTCTCAATTTTTTATCTACACTACTTCTTGTAGTGCCCTTGTTTTCCACATCTCCAACATACCTTTACAAACTTTCCAGAAGATTTAGATCTACCCTTAGACTTAGATCTCCCACTTGAGGACTCAGACCTATTTCTTTCCTAGGAGAATCCTCTTGCAAATAATGCATTTGTGCTCTGTCCTTCCATGTTCTTCCATCTCATCTCCTCCGACAACAAGGATGAGACCACTTCATCAAACTTCAAGGCAGTTGTATTACTACCTATGGCCACATCCAGACTATCCCATGAGTCTGGTAAAGAGCACAACAAACTGATACACTTATTTTCATCTAAAATTTTAATCTCAACAAATACTAACTGACTTACCACATTATTGAAGGTATTCAAATACTCATCCACCGAGTCTCCATCTCTCATTCTCGGGTTATATAGCTTCTTTCTAAGGAAAATTTTATTTACTAAGGACTTAGACTGATACAACTTCCCCAACTTATCCCATAAATCTTTTGTTGTAGCTTCCTCTAATACATTCAGTGATACTGAATCTGAGAGACATAGTTGAATTGTGCTCTTCGCCTTCCTATCCAAATTTTTCCAGTCATCTGTTGAAGTTCTTGTAGGTGCAGTACCTGGATCCATCATGATCCACTGATCTATGTCCACCAATAGATCTTCTATCTTGAGCTTCCACAACTCAAAACTTTTCCTATTAAACTTCTTGATCTCCATTTTCGAACTGCTTGCCATTTATTTTCACCTGAAAAATCAATACCACGGATCTCCCACTGTAACAAGGCTTATCACAGTCCCGAGCCAAACCCTTGACCACAAAGGCGTCCCCCTGAAGCCAACAAAGCTATGATACCAAATGTATATTTTAACTTTGTACAATATTTTACTGTAGATAGATTTTCAATAAAAGAAAAGAAAAGATACAATGGAAAATACACACATTACACAGAGATTTTTCCCCTGGAAACCCAAACTCAGAAAACTAGCATATTATATATTCATTCATAGTGATACATTGTTTACAATACAATATACATATAGGATCCAACGGCATCTAAAACCCTAACCCAATGACATGGATTAGTCAACAACCCTAATTCCTTAACAGGAAATAGAAAATCATCGGCAAAAACCATGTGTCGAAAAATCGCCCAACAATGGACACGAAAATCAAGGTGACACGAAAAATGAGGTAAAAATGCAACACGTTTCCCAAGGTAAACAAATTCTCGGGGGCGCTTCCCTTGAACCCCTAAGCGCTCGACGCAACGTAGCAGACACTGGACCAAGTCATGCAAAGAATATAACACATACCCAAAAAGAGGCTATGAGAAATAAAAAGTAGCAGATCATGAGAATTACTTACTTATATAGTTGTGTGGGAAGGCATGCTCTGATGCGTCCAACCATTTTGGCTCCATCGTTGCCTGAAGCAGCTCCTCTCTCATGTGGCATTGAGAAGGGTCTTGAGATCCAGAATCGAGAAGCCATCCCAAGTGCTTCTCCATCATCTTCTCACAGAATTTCATTTATGCATTGTCCTTACGCAAAACCTGGATTATTTCTCTCTGAACATCGATGAAGCCAGGATGAGGTGGAGGGATGGGGGAAGAACTGGAACCAACATCTAGATTGGGAGGAATCAAAACAGAGGTGGAAATCAGGGGTGGAGCTTCGGGCGATTTATGGTCTATGTCTTCGCCTGTGGAAGGAGGGGGACACTGGGCCATGTTAATGTGGCAGGGACAGGTGCAACAAGGATGCAGGATGGAAGGAGGTTGATCACTTTTTGATTAATGTGCACCTTCTCTAATCGATCGCCCTCAGATTCTAGGCATGAAGAGAGTGTAGATCTATTCGCACCAAGGAAGAGAGGGAATGCAAAAGATGTGCGAGGCCAGATTTTGAATCTCAGGGTGAATGATCCAGATGGATCTCAGTGGCCATCCACCTTTTCCATTGAATCACCATTTTCAGCTTGTGGTTTTGATCAACCATGGCATTCACCCTTTTGGTGGAGAATGGAATGTAATGTCATCTTCATTTTTTAATTACAAACATCATGTAATGGTCTTATGTATATTCCTACAACATAGTGTTAATGCATTGGATCCCATTAGAACTTTGTAGTTAAGCACGCTCGGGCTAGAGTAGTACTAGGATACGTGACTGCCCAAGAAGTCCTGGTATTTTACATGCCTATGGAATTTTATAAACTAAGTCCAATTTATCCCACATGCATCATGGGAATTGTTCTCCTCTCACTCACTCATATATAATTGAGGTGAAGGAGGCCTTTAAGCATGTAATGGAGTGTGATGTAAAGCTTCTTGTGAATGAAGAATAGCCAACATCTCTTTCTTTTTAGAGATAAGCTACCCCATTTTTCCAATTCGTGTTCTACAGTGGTTTTATATCTTATTCAGTAATAGAAGTTGGGTTTCACTGTATTTTTGTGTTCTCTTCTATATTTTTGTGTATTTCATTGTTATATCTCGGTTATATTTTGGCCTTCATGTCGTTCTCAAAATAATCTAGATCAGTGGTATCAGAGAAGGTTACTCCTTGTCATTTCATAGATCAGGTCCCCGACGAGGTCAGGGTATAGAGAGTTGGGTCTCCAGCTAGTTTCTCTTGAGGACAACTGCTCTCGCCAGCCCAAGCAACCTCCCATGGTGGAAGAAAAGAGAGATGACAAAGCAGGGGATCTTTTCAATACATTTCTCGAGGAAGCACTCATGTGATAGAGGAACGAGATGATGGACAACTTTGCTCAGATCCTTC
>JASDQU010244110.1:164644-184990 GCA_032191745.1 Picea mariana | reverse complement strand
CAATAAATAATGTCTTCATTAAATGTAAATTCCACTTGATCTCTTCCAACTAAATCCAATTAACATCACATTAACAATAATCAAGCTCAACTTATATATCGTTTTTTTATAATGATTTTTCGTTTGTTGAGTTCATCTTGGAACAATAAATGCCGATATAAAATCAGCCAAGGGCGTGGGCATGGAACATCAAATGAAACAATAAAACTCAACTCAAATTTGACATTTAAATTGTAACAAAGTGAGATTCATTTCAATGCCATAAATCCCTTGGACATTGAACACAATATTTACAACTAAAACTACTTGGATGCCACATGCTCCTAAAACATTGTATCCCCACACTTATAACATAATCAACAGTTTTCTTCATGTAACAAAAATTCAGGCTTGGATATAACACTCAAGACCAAGAGGAATCGGTGAATATACTTGAACATTTGAAGTTTGAATTTTACTATATCACTTGGAGTCACGATGCCATGGCTCCTAATGACTCATGAGTTTCCTAAGTTGAGTCGATATTATGAGGCTACCAAATAAAAGGAATGATGTTAAAAAGTTGAGTGGAGATTATGAGGCTACCGAGAAAAAAGAGTTATGCTAAAAAGAACTATGAGGATGCCAATAACTAATGCTAAAAAATATCTAAGGAGAAACTTACACAAGGGTGCATTATACTTAATACTTAAGAGAATAAGTTTAAGTTCTTGGATTTGGACCATGGATTAACTAAATTTTGTATGCACAAATCATTCGCAGAGGAGAAGATTTAAATTATCAAACTCAATCAAACACATCTTTTGAAATAGACTTAAAATAAAGTAACCAACTAATTGCCATCAATATGTTTTTGTCAATTATTCATTCAAGTTATTTTTAATAGAAACCAATAACATGACATTATTCATTCAAGTTATTTTTAATAGAAACCAATAACATGACATGGTAAGAAATGACAAGCAATTTTTTTATATGGTAAGAAATGACATGTGCTTTATATCTGTAATGTGTTTTGAACATTTGAAGAATGAGATTTTTATTTAAAATTGGAATAGAAAATTAAGATTTTTTTTCTTGGAACAAAAATATATTTCACGTCACCATCAACCATTCTTTATTAGATTTATGACATTTATTTGAATTAATTTATCATTGATATACATAAATTATTTTTAATATAATTTGCATCAATTGCAACTATATTGTTGTCAATGAAGCTTAAATTTTAATTGCATACAATTTTAGTAGAATATAACAAATTGTTAAAATAATAGAACCATGATTGATACTCACAATAATTATAATGTGATAAGTTGTATTTTAGTAGAATTTCAACAAAGTATGATGTTATAAGATGTTGTCTAATTAATATACTAGTTATTTGTTATAAGGTTAAGTTTAATAGTTTGTTTTGTTAGCTATTTGGTAGATTAAAATTATTATATCCATTTTACTTTTTTCTTAAAATGTTGATATGGTAGATATAATGCATGCATTTTTGTGATCTACAAAATGATGTAATGGTAGGTACATTGGTATTGATAATTACAAAATAAATAAGTGTATTGATTTTAGCTCCAATACATTGATATTATCCATGACATAGTGAAAAATAATTAGATGTACTGATTTCAACAATCTTAAATTCATTTGTTGCATGGAGGAAGACAAAGCAAAGCAATCAACTGTTCAAGTTAGACTTTAGCTACTCTTCAGTTCAATTTTAGTTTGCTGCAATTAGTCAGCGAATGATCCATTTTGTATTATGTGTAATCTATTTAATAGTGAGAAGGGTATTGAAACCCCAATGTGTTCTCTCTCTACCTCTGAAAATTTATCATGGTATCAGAGTAGGTTTAAGTCTCTGAGCAGGTTTAAGTCTCTTCACAGACTAGAGAGCAGAATCACTTAGAAAAAAGGAAGAACAAACTGGGGACGTTGATCCAATAGAAGATCAACGTACAAGATTTATTTCACAAATTGAAAAATCCCATGAATTATCCCTCGGAAAGGTAAAGCATGGTAAAGTTGAGGTAAAGCATGGTAAAGTTGAGGGGTCATGTAGCTTAAGCAAGCGGTTTTGTCCCCCCTTCCCCAAGCGATTTTAATAGTTGGAGTGGCCCCAAAATACGTGGCGACAAAGTGATGGGAATTTAAAGAGACGGCGACGGTCTGGGTACACTCAGAGGGATGATGAGGTCTGGGCTAACGGCAAAGATTTAATTGCTTGCAGTAAACGACCCTCACATATCCTTGGCTGGACTTGAGTCCAAAGATTGGGTAAACTAAAAATTAGGCCCCGAGCCAAAGGCAAGCATGGCTCCACCAACAATCACATATGCCAGTAGTTTGTGGAGGTGCCAATTAAATCACAGAAGAGCCAAAGTTATCACAAAGATGTTAACTGTGATCGGAGAGAAGACAAAGGGATTGGGATCGTAAGGGTGCCAAAGGAACCAGATCCCATTAAAAAAAATGCAGTAATTCTCCAACGAAATAGGTAATGTATGTATTTTTTTAGGTCCAAATAACAACATGGGAGGATATAAATAACTTTTTTTTTTAATGGAGGTGGTACTTTTTTTTATTTTATTAAAGATAAATCTTTAAATATTTTGGAACTATAATATGAAAAATGGTAGATCTTTGTCATTCAATAAAATTAAAATATTGTTGATTGAAAATAATATACATACACCAAAAACTTAGTAAGAAGAGGATGATGAATTTTACTCATAAAAGATAATATTTGCAAAAATATTATACATAAAATAAATAACCTTTATAGAAAAGATAAAATGACTCTCACATCCATCGCAACATTCAATATTTTTTTTATCACATTCAAAGAGAGGAGGATAAAAGGACCACATATGAAAGAGTTTTAAAATATTGTTTTCATTGATAACGAGATAGAGTATGATAGAAAACTTTAAATGCTCATAACTCATAGTTTAAAAGATATTATTAAAGATTATCTTCGAAGTAGTTCTCTAGGATTTTTTCAAAAAAAATAAAAAATAATATAGTATTTGAGAGTCTTAAAAAATAAATTGTATTCATCCAAAGTTGTACTAGGATTGGGTTGTGTTGTACCATAAAATGATAGATCATAATAGAGATGAACTGAAAGGAATATAAAGAGAAATGATCAGAAAATCGGTTATGTTTTTCTTGGGATAAATAAAACACAACTCAATGAATTTTGAATAGGAAGAGAAAGAATAGAGAGGGATGTGATCAGATTTACTCATTGTGTTGTTGTTCTCTCATGTCTATTTTATTGTTGATGTTCATTTTATGTTGTCTTTGTTTGTAGTTACTTGACCGATACCAACCAACTCTACTTGATCTCCTTCAGTTATTTTGATTAAATCTTGCTTTAACCAATTCTCGATATACTCTTTAATAGGTGCAACATTTATCTCTTGTCTCACTTTGAGATCAAATAATGTGCCTTCTAAATATCTTAAGTCAAATGAAAGTTGGTGAAGTGTATCATCAATGTCTTCATTTTTATTAACATAATTTACAATCCATCTTTCTACTTCATGTTCTGTGTACTCGGTTATGTTGGACAGATGGTTTGGATAGTTGGTTGTCATTGATGTCAATCCTTGGAGAATGATATTGGAGGTTGATGTCAACCCTTACAGATTGATGTCAACCCTTGTAGAGGTCCACCGATGTGGACGAGATTGTTGGACATTTGATTTTAATTTGTATGATCAAGATTGATGGTGAGTTAGTTGGGTGCATTTGAAGAAGCCTGCATAAATCCCCATATGTGTGGTTATGGAACCTGAAGTTTGCTTAGAAATATGGACATGAAGGATAGTGAAAATGTTGAATATTGAGTAGCTTCGGAAGATATTCTTATTGTAATAGACCAAGACAAGACCTAAAATATTATTATTATATTGCATTTGTAAAAGTTGGCCCTAATGTGCCTTGGAAAAAGTCAATTGTAAATAAGAAAGGGTAAAATATACAATTTTCCCCAGACCTAATTAAAGGGAAGCTCAACTAGTATTTATAAGAGGCTAGGCGCCTCATTTAGAAGACACAACACAACCTCTCTCACACAAAAAAATGTGTAAGTCTGAGGAAGAGAAGAAACAATAGAGTAAGGGTATTCTGGTGAAGGTTTTGGTTATCTCTTGGAGACCTATATTGTTCTAGTGGTGTGCTACTCTATTTTGGTTAGGGTTTCATGTTTGTCTTCTGTTTGGTAAGATATCTCTTGAGAGAGTCATTATATTTGTTGATGAATCTATATTGAAGAATTTTTTCTAGGTTTTATCCCCCACGAGGGTTTCCTAGGTATATCTTTTGTATATTGTGGATGTGTTTCTTTCAGTGATATTTATACACGGAATTATTATTTTAATAGTCTAAAGTTAAAGAATACTAACATACTTAATTTTTGAAGAGAAAATTTTAACATGGTATCAAAGCGGGCCTGAAATAAGCCATTTGCATGGCCTAGAATAAATCGTTGAGGAAACTAAGACCATAGGAAGACTCTCCTAACCCTAGCACATCTTTCCCTGGGTTTAGATTCTCACATTAACAAAGTTTTGAAAACTGCAACTGATGAAACTTCTGTAACCATTGTAATTACACAAAACCCTAAGAGGTGATGTCACCCTCTTCTTGAAGGACACTAGTCAAGGTAAAGATATCAAGGAGCTCGCCTAAGGAGGGCACACCTTTCCCTCGAAGCGGAACTCCAAAATTCTCATTTTGAAAATTTAGGGTTTCCTCATAAACCCTACATCAAGACGTCTTGGAAATTGCATATTCAAGCTCGAATTAATCACCTTGGTATAGAACTCTCTGGTGTTGATAAATTATAAGCATGGAAGTACATAGTGATTCTCATTCTAGAAGAGAATGACGTCAACAATTTTGTAAAATAAGAAGTTCTAGAACCAAATGTGTAGCATACCTAACAACCAACTCGGATATGCCAATCAAAAATTTGAACTTTGAGACCAAATTTAAGCACACAAATACTTTGCAAATACACAAAATCGTACAAAATATTGATAGAAATACATATACAACATACAAAGGAAAAAACCATTAAAACAAACACATAAATAATAACACAACACATAAGTTAACAAAAAATTGACACTTATCTTTGATAAAAACATCACCAATTGCATGCCTACCTTCTATGTTCCTCCCAACCTTAGACCACACTACTCATAAATATCAAGAGTGGGTCACCCTAGAGTTGGGGCTAAACTCCACCCGGGTAAAGGAATTCCTCACAAGTCTGATGTATATTAGACAACAGGAAAACTCAGTCACAGGTGCAAACTCGAACTAACAAACTATAGTCCCTCATTCACGCAAGCCTATCCTACCCCAGGAAGTGTTCCCCTTCTCTGCTCAACAGTCCCTCGGCTGCCTCACTTCCCTTTCAAGACTTCATCAATAGGCCGAACATGAAGTCTCAGATCCCTGTAGCTTCATTTTGACACCTTCAGGAATCAATTCCCATCAATTCTCTCATCTAGAGAGAATTTCTCACGGGCCTCACAACCCTCCTCTTCAATATCCCATGGGCTTGATAACTCGATTCTTCACTCCAACTCCTAAGCTAACCCAGGTACAGGTACAATTAAAAAAAGGGTACATATGATAGTTTAGTGAGTGAGTAAGTGAAGGAATGATCATGGAATCCTAAAAAATGAACTAAGTCCAAACTACATGTATGCATGTTCTCAACTTGACACTTGTCATGTTGAGAACTACCTTGGGCCCACCTATCCCATTCCTTAGAACTTAGGATAAAATAATTATCCATGATTTATACTTTAAGGAATATTATAATAAAATTCATTTGGTTTAAGCCCCCTTAACTTAACTTCTATCCCCCCTTTCCCTAACTAGTGGAGTTTATCCCCCCATACTCTTTTACATGGTTGGTTTGCCAAGGTGATTTGTTTTCATTAATATTTATGTGTGATTACATTTTCATTTATAGTACGGACATACTGTCCTTTTTGTATTGAGGCCCACCAAACTAAAAAAACACAACATATATACATAAAAGATCTTTGGCCCCAAAATCGTGCACTTAAGTTGTTGCGCACGATATCTTGGAATGTGTGCAGTACTTCTTTTAGTGTGCAGTAGCATGTGAATACTATACTATGGAATGTGCACACCAAACTAATCCATATGATTAATATAAACAACTCACCAACTTATATACATGTGTACATTCATATTTACATTGACAGTTGGGGTTTGACCTAGGGGTATGACATTCCCCTCCCCCTTATTTATGCATTGTCCTTGGTGCAATATATACACATATACAATCAAAACTTTCAAAAGTATTAAAAAATATGCAGGTACCCTGCGTGCATAGCATCCTCATGCTCCAAAGTTGCATCATCATGATCATACGAGGTCCATTGGACCTTTACTATCCCTATGGATCAATTCCATAGCTGCTCAATTTTTCGATCCTATATGCACACCGTATGCACTTGAAAGTCTCATTCTTTCACCACCTGAATCAGATTCCCATCAATGACATGATTAGCATCACATATATAATTTTTAATCAAAGATTTATGGACTACATTATGAATACATATTGATGTAGGTAAGGCGAGCATGTATGTTATAGGTCCAATCCTTTCTAGGATGTCAAACAACCCACAATAGCGAGATGCTAGCTTTGAACAATTTCCCAACTTCAGGGAACTTTTCTTGGCATTTACTTTTCAGAAGCCATGGTCACCCACTTTAAATTCGCTGTGAATTCTTCCCTTGTCATCATAAATTTTCTTCGTATCTTGGGTATCCTTTAAATTTTGTTTTATTTTCATCATTTTCTCTTCCATTTTCCTCAGTAATTCTGGCCCAACCCTTTCTCTATTTTTGGTTTTTCCCAACTTATCGGTGTGTTGAACTTTCTTCCATAATTTTCCTCAAGCAGGCTCATATTTAAAGATGCTTGGTACCCATTGTTATAAGAAAAATCCACCAAATGAAAATAATAATCCCATTTGGATGGTTTATCCATCACATACATTATTAGCATGTCCTCTACCACCTAGTTCACCCTTTTCATTTTCCCATCTGAATTTAGATGATAAGTTGTACTAAAATGCAGATTTGTTCCAAATTTCTTGAACAATCCTTTCCAAAAATTTGATGTAAATTTTGGATATCTATCAGACACAATTATCTTGGGTATTCCATGTAATCGATCTATTTCTCTCATATAAATATAATCTATATTAGCTTTCTTGTGAGTAAGATTGACATGAATAAAATGGACAGTTTTAGTGAGCTTATATACCACTACCATGATAGAATCATGCCTCTTGTTTGTTTTGGGAAACTTGGTGATGAAATCCATTGTTACAATTTCCCATTTCCACTCAAGAATGGGAAATGGTTGTAGTAAACCAGCTAGGTGTCTATGCTCAACCTTGAACTTTTCACATTCCAAACATCTGGTAATAAAACCAACAACTTCTTTCTTCATTCCTAGACAATAATATTGTCTCTTGACACATGTAATAGTTTTTTGGTATCATGGGTGCCCAACATAAAGCACATCATGCATTTCTCCCAATATCATATTTTTCATCTCTTGATAATTTGGCACATAAATTATGCCCTTGTAGATGAGAGTTTCATCATTTTCTAGCTTATAGTCTTCAATTTTCTACTACAAAATACCTTTATGTAATTTTGTCCTTATTTCCATGTACTGCAAATATGATTTTGCAGCCTCTAAGATTATGTATTTCAAATCATATTAGTACATGCTAATGGTTGTTTCATGCATATCATGCACCCTTCTGTTGAGTGCATCGGCCACTTTGTTCTCTTTCCCTTTGATATGATTTATATCAAAGTCGTATTCACTAAGCAATTCTAACCACCTGCTTTGCCTCACATTTATAATTGGCTATCCAAATAGATATTTTAGACCACAATGATCTTTCCTCGACTCAAATCGTCTTCCCATGAGGTAATGTCTCCACATATTCAAGGCATGCACTATGGCTTCCAATTCCAAATCATGGGTGGCATAGTGCTTTTCATGCTCCTTTAATTTCCTTGATCCATAACATACCACACATCCGTTCTTACTAATAACCCCCCCAAGTCCCTCTTAAATGCATCAATGCACACAATGAAGTCTTCATTTGGATCAACAATTCTTAATATTGGAGCACTTTTCAACAATTGCTTCAAGTGTTGAAAACGTTTTTCACAATCTAATGTCCATTGAAACTTCACACCCTTCTTTTGCAAGTGATTGGGTGTGAAATCTTTGAGAATCCTTCAAAAAATATCCTACAGTAACCTGCAAGGCCCATGAATGATCTCACTTCTGAGACATTTCTTGGTGTTGTCCATTCTGCAATGGCTCTTATCTTTTTCTGATCTATTGCTATCCATTCCTCTGAAATGATATGTCCCAAATAATAAATTTGCTTCTGATAGAAAGATCACTTGCTCAATTTGGCATACAACTAATTCTCCCTCAATACTTGTAATACCATACTCAAGTGTTTTGCATGCTCTGCTTCATACTCAGAATATATAATAATTTCATGCAAGAAGACAATGACAAACTTATCTAAGTAATCCATGAAAATATCGTTCATTAAACACAAGAAGACAACTTGTGCATTTGATAACCCAAATAGCACCACTGTGAACTCTGCATTATGACCATACCTTGTTTGGTTGGAAGTCTTGTTAATGTATTCTCATTTAATTCTTACCTGATGATATCCTAACCTTAGATCAATCTTGCAGAATATGTTTTCATCTTTCAGTTGATCAAAGAGGTCATATATCCTTGGAAAGGGATACTTGTTCTTCACAATTAGCTTGTTCAACTGCCTAAAGTCAATGAAAAACTCAATATTCCATCCATTTTCTTCACAAATAATACTGGGGCACCCCAAGGTGACACACTTGGGCGTATATACCCCTTCTTCAAAATCTCTTCCAATTACATTTGCAATTCCTTCAGTTCTGATGTACTCATCTTATAAGGGGTCTTAGATACTGGAGTTTCTCCAGGAATCAAGTTTATGGAGAAATCAATATCTCTCTTGGGTGGAAATCCTGGTATTTCCTTAAATACATCTTCAAACTCTTTTAGGACTGCATAATATTCAATATTTGGCACCTTATCTTTAGGTGCCTCTTCCATATTTTTTGCAAATATTTGACACCCTTTCTTGTAATTTTTATTTACCTGCAATGATGAAATTTCTATGATGGTTAATGCCCTGGGAATTCCAAGTACTTTCCTTAAGTTCCCTTCCTCATCCAAGCAAGTAAATTCCTTATTATAACAGTCTACGAAAACATGATGTTGGTCAAACCAATCCACCTCAATTAATAAATCACAGGAAGCTAAAGGTATGATTTTCAAATTTTCCCTAGTGCCTAGTCCATTCATGTCCATTGGGAAAGCCTTAACCATCTCATTAATTTTTCTTTTAGCCCCTATAGCCAACTGCACCAACCAAGGTTTTCCAATCTTGTTTCTTGGTAATTGAAATATTTTCACCATCTTGGGATCTAGATAACTATGACTAGCTCTTGAATCAATTAAAATAGCAATGGTTTGCTTGTTGATCTTACCTTACACTTCAATCATATGTGACTAAATCTCTGCTTGCCTGTTATCCAGGGTTGCATAGATCATAGGTACATTTCTTCCCATTTCCTCCACTATATCAGCTTGTTGTACATTGTGAACAGTCCTCATGTTTTCACCTATGTGTGGTCAATCTCTATACATATGGTCTCCCCCACAACCCCATCATTGAATAGGTGGTTTCCTTGGTATTTTCCCCAATTTATCGGTCATTATGGGTTCTTTAGAACCTTGTTGTCCCGAAAAGCTATTTATGAAGAATGATGGCTTTGTTCCCTTATTCCTCTACTCCATCTTGATTTTTCTCTTGTCTTCCCAAGATTTTTGGAAATTTGGTCTTCCTTTATGTTTCTCATAAAGGCATTTAGCTCACCTTATGGTCTCCTCCAATGTTTTTGGATCATCGTATTGTATATTGTCACTGATAAATGATGGAAGCTGAATTAAATACCTTTGAATATTAACTTGTTAATCCTTGATGAAGGAAACATAATTAAACAACTCTAAAAATCCCCTTTCATACTCATCTATGGTCATACTCCCAATCTTGAGTTCAAAGAAATCCTTCAATTTTTTATCATTGTATCTCTTAGTCAAGTATTTCTTTTGAAAATCCCTCCAAGTAACCTTCTTCTCATAAATGTGTTTTACCTGTACAAATTAATCCCACCACATGGATGATTTTCCCTTGAGATGATATATTGCAATCCTTCATTCCACTTATGAACAATAATTATGCAATTGAAAATACTTTATCATGCCTAACAACCATGTCTCTGCATCCTCATCCTTCTTGTGTTCACCATCAAATGTAGGAGGTTTGATTTTTTTCATTTCCCCTTGTATCTCATCCACCCAAACCTATTCTTATGTTTCCTGATAGGGGATGGACTTGAACTACTATGTGCTCTCCTAGATGAATTCGTTGGGGATTGATGGTTGTATCTGTCGAAACTTGCTCTTATCTTCTCATCATGAGACCTATGACTCCCTAATATACTTGACTAAGTATCCTTATCCATATTATTCTTTATTATATCCAAGCTCTTCTTTAAATTGATGTTGAATAACTCATGTTTCTCCTTGGATTTTGGAAGACTCTCATTATCAGCTTTATAACTATGGACATCCTTTTGCAAAATTTTAATTGTCTCTACCAAGTTCATGATTTCTTCCTTTCCTTCTCCATGTCCATTTGAATTTCTACCTTAATTTCCAATATCGAAATGCATTCCTTTGATCTCATATTCATGGATGTAAGTCTCTTATTCATCTTCCATAATTATGAACTCTATGTTGATCATGTTCATGAATTCATAAATTATGTATAATTTGTTCCAAATATGCATCATAATTCCTTCTTCTTGTTTCTTCTGAAATTAACTACCAAGATCAGTCTTATGGTTGGATATTTAGAATCCTCTATCCAATACATTTCTAATGACTTCCCCCTTTCTCCATTTTGATTTCAGAGAAGGAAGTTATGGCCCTCAGAAGTTAACTACGTCTTAAATTTTACCCTCCATTGTTCGGGCTATAAAACACATCCTAACTATGTTTGATGAACGTGATACACAATTAAAAAAATATGAATGAAATATTTAATTTGATATGAAATAATTTTATGTTGGGCGCACTATTTTTAAGTAGATGAAAACATTGTTTAGGGCCTCAAAAATTCCCTACAAAAAGTTGACCTTCAAATAATACAAAAATGTTGTAGAAAAATCACTAGTTTTTTGTTGTTGACGACCATGCACTAGTTTGACAATGTACACTCATATTTATCATTTTCAACAATGAATTAAGGTAGCGCATGCACTATGTACCTATAACCAGTGTGGACCACTTCTCTGTCGCACCAATACATGGTGCACACTAGTTTTGTGTCACACACCAATATCTATTGCACATAATTTTTGTTTCACGCCCCAATACCTACTACGTGCAACTTTTTTGTCACATGATAATGCTATGCACACACTAAAATATATGCATCACACCATGCCAAGGCTTAATGTGCTCACACCACTCACCAGTACCTTCGCACTGCATGAATATTCAACATGCACACATGGCATACTAATATTGTGCGTCCACTAACAAATTTCCTTTGTGCTCTGCTAATACTCATTTTTCACACTGCACATGCCGATATGATTTGTGTGCCAATATTATTCATGCACCACCCAATTTGCACCGCGCAATGCTAAAATATAGTCTGCATATTGCACACCATAATTTTTCTGCACTTCACCTGCCTGCGTCGCACATCGCCAAATTTTAGTGCACATACCTCCACACCATTATTTTTCCTCACATCTCCATCTTTCACTACGCAATGCCTAATGTTATCACGCATACCCATGCACCCTCATTTTTATACACATCACCAACTTGCACCCCACAGGACTAATGTTTTTAGCATGCACACCTGTGCACCATTATTTTCCACACATCACACACTATGCAACACACAAAGCTAAATTTTAGCACACACCCTTGTTTTCCACACATTACAATATTTTCTCTCTACATCACCCATTTTTAGTGCACCCACCAACGCATCTTTATTTTTACGCTCATCAATTCCTTGTGAATTCCGTTGCAGAAATTGGGGCTTTTTCCTAATTTTTACCCAATTTCGACCAAGGACATTTTGCAACCATGAAATTTGTTTGATTTCACTCCAATAAAAGTAATTCAACCTATGCAACAAAAAAACATTGTTGGTTGACATTCCTCATATGATTTTCCCAAATTTATTCACTAATTGAGAATTTTATTCCACCAATCTCACTAAATCTGTCATGGCTTCCCTATAACTGCTCATTCGACCAACTCCAAGTCTAAATTTTCTAAGATTCATATTAAAATTAAGAATATTTTATCACTTGGATAAATTTCTCAAATTCCCCACGAATTTAACAACAAAAATTGGGGCTTTTTCCCAATTCCACTCAATTGCTTTTGATTTCATCATGGTCACATTGTAACCGGAAATTCAGCTACTCCGAAATCAATTTTATTTGGCATTTCACTTCACATTATGCTAACTCATCCCATCCAGGCTTAGTGTTGAAAACTAGAGATTTGATACCACATTTTGGTATACCCAGCAACCAATTGGGATATGCCAACCAAAAATTTGAACTATGATACCAAATTTAAACACACAAATACTTTGCAAATACATAGAACCATACAAAATAATGACAAAAATACATATGAAGCATACACAAGAAAAACACATAAAAATGCATCAATAATAATACAACACATAAGTTAACACACAATTGACACTTATCTTTGATAAAAAGATCACCAATTGTGTCGAGACCTTCTACGTTCCTCCCAACCTTAGATCGCACTACTCATAACTCTCAGCAGTGGGTCACCCCTGAGTTGGGGATAAACTCCACCCAGTTAAAGGAATCCCTAACCAAGCTGATGTATCTCAGACAACAGGAAAACTCAGTCATAGGTGCCAAATCGAACTAACAACCTATAGTCCATCATTCCCTAGATTCATGTCCTATCTCAGGAAGTGTGCCCCTTCTCATCTCAATAGTCCCTCGGTTTCCTCACTTCCATTCTGAGGCTTCATAAATAGGCTGGAAAGGAAGTCTCAAATATCTATATCTGCAATTTGACACCTTCGGGAATCAATTCCTGGAAATTCTTGGTGGATTACTCAGAGGGGGGGTGAATTAGTAATAGAGAAATCTAATCCTTTTTAACCATATAATGCAAGTGTTAAATCAATGTAACATTATCATCCAATATTTGTAGAGTAAATAAACAATGAACAATCATACACAAACACAATACACCATTGTTTTTACATGGAAACCCAAAGCGGGAGAAAACCAGAGAATGTTTTTTCTTATGTCTTGAACAATTACATTCATTGGAAGCACCAACTTCCTTTGTTTTCCAGCTACAACTGTAAGGAGGCTCCAACCCCCTAATTTCTCAGGTTACAATCTGAGGGAAGCTCCAACTCCCCAATTCTCTAGCTACAACCAGAAGGAGGCTACAACCCCCTACATTTTTTAGCTACAACCGGAAGGTGGCTACAACCACCTATCCTTGCCCCGCCCAATCGCCCTGACATATAAGTAGAATGATGGAACCACTGTCACACTATCACTATGAGATAAACTGCTATAAACCTATACCAATAAACTTGCACCAAACAACCTGAACCATGTATCAACCATGCATCAACCTATACCTCAACCTATCATCAACTTGTACCATAAACAAGTGCATCAACCATGCACCAACCTGTACCAAACAACCTGTAATCAAATTTTAACATAAACAAGTGCATCAACCATGCACCAAATGGTACCTCAACTTCCAAACCGTCCTTAAATTTAACAACAAGAGACTAGCATTTTCATCATAATTTACTTTAGTCTCACATGACTAGTTTTGGATTAGTCAACAACCCTAACTTGAAATAATCATAACTATGTACCTGTAATGAATAAATATATGAAAATAGTACACAATGTTCTTCAGTATGTTTTATGCAATTCCTCCAAATGTCACTACTTGTAACCTCTCATAAAAAGAGTTATCTAAAAAATGTCATACCTTGTTGAATCTTGGCTTATTCTACAGATAGAACTTGTAGAGTGTGCCCCGCATGGAATATATGTTGTACGGATGTGAAAATTTGACATAGAATAGTAGAGATTGTACTCTAACCAACACATTTTATCTTACTAAACTTGGATCTATTATGAATAAGTTATGACATTTTTACACGAAACACTTGTTTTAGATTAGTTTCAGGACTAGCCACAAACCCTATTTTCCACGGAGTGTAACTCCAAAAATACAACGACCCACAAGATGAAATTTGTACCATAGCTACTTGGATATGTTTCCTCAATGGCCTCCCAATTTCATGGTCTAAATCATTCTAGAAAAAAATTTATTGCGAAAATGGTGAGATGACCTGTAAATAACATACCTTAGAAAGCATCATCAAAATATTTTATCCTCCTTTGAATTTCGGCCATCTTTACTTCACCTTACCTCTAAAATTCAGCTTAGATATACTTTGGTTACCTCAGTCACCTATAGATATTCAATATGCTCAAGTGTGATTGAAATGAGAGAGCCTTGCCTCTTATTTATACTTTCATGTAGCTTCCTTAGAAGCATCTTCTAAACCACTTTGTCCACATAGTCACCTATGTCCAACTTTGCCCAATTTTCCACTTTTTCATATATCCAATAGCCACTTGACTACATAACCCATTTTCTTCATTTTAGGGTTAACCTTCTTATAAGCACTTTCCATAATTAGAAAGTTCTCCATTTACTTTATTATTTAAATAGTCCTCCTTGACTTTGTCACTTCACTTTATTATTTAAATAATCCTCTTTGACTCTATCACTTCAATTTATTATTTAAATAATCCTCTTTGACTTTGACACTTTACTTTATTATTTAAATAATCCTCTTTGACTTTGCCACTTCACTTTATTATTTAAATAATACTCTTTGACTTTGTCACTTAACTTTATTATTTAAATAATTTATTCTTTGCAAGAAATTTGACTTCTTTGACCTATTGGGGCTTCAAGCCAACATATGAGGGTCCTCCAACTTCGTAAGGCCATAACTCTCAAACTGTGAGGATTTATGTGACATTCCACCCAGAAATGGCATGACATGTACTATCCATTTAGAATAGTCTTACCTGCAAATATATCAATACTCATACCATTATACATCAAACAAACTTGGGTCCATTACCCAAACCTTTGTGATACCGGTCTTTCTTCAAGGGTTGACATCAATGGCAACCTACCCAATTAATCAACAATATACCCCTTTGTCATTGATGGCAACACTGTGATGCAATACTAAAATCATATCACTCATGATCCCCTTGGAACCATGCTTGCATCTCTCTGACCAACACTCCCCCTAGAACCATGCCTTTGTCCTCTGGATATGATAAATCTATCCCAACCTGATAACTCATCTGATCTCCCAACCTGAACTGTCCTCTTTATGGTGCTTCCTTGTGTACATCTAAGACATATAAGATAAGCATTCAAAATCATTCATTTTGGAGTAGATATAACTCTGAGTCTCTAGTGAAGATACTCAAAGGCTTCTTGTGGAAGCGGTTTTGTAAATATGTCCGCCACTTATTCTTTTGTGCTTGTTATCCCCCACTTTTTGGGATAACTAGGAGATCATGTCTCGAGGCCCACAGGTCCTATACATGGAGTACCGAGAGCAGGATTGACCTGAGCATGGCCCTAGAGGGTCCACCTTTTCTTTCTTCTAGCAGCTTTTCCTTGTCAGCAATAGCAACATCCATCACCATCGGCATGTTCATGTGTCATAGATGGTTCTTTCTCCATGAGGTAATTAGTCCAGGTATCATGGTATGTGTCACTTTGATCATCAAAACCATTGAATGTATGCATCTAATTCCTTTTATTTCTAACAACTACTTGGATATTACACTTGCCCACTTGACCATGTTTGGGGGTATTGACAGGGTGCCCTAACAAGCCTGTGTCTATAGGTTTTGGTTTTCCACTGAGGAATTTTTGAAAAGCCATCATTTGCTCCCTTCAAAACACCACTATTTCATCTTGATTCCTGCTCACTTATCCCATTCCACTTGTCTGGGCACTGGGTTGACCTATTTTTTAGGACTGCACCTTATCTCATGGGAATAAGGGGCTAAAGGCCCAAAAGATAAAAGCAAGCTGGTAAAAGATAAAAGCCTAAAAATAAAACCTTGAGATGCTTCACCCAGGGATCCCTGAGAAAGCAATAAAAGGCTTATCAGCGAGAAACAAGAGGGAATCAGAAAAGAAATAAAACAAGACTTAACCAGAGGATAGGGGTTCTCATCACGAACCAGCCTATTAGGTCCATGGGTACCTAGCAGTATGACATTGCCACCATCTAGTTACCATGCCAGGGCAGTGACTCTTGGTTGCATGGCCAAGGGAAACAGGGTTTCATCATGAGCCAGGCTTCTCATTTTTGTGAAATTACTTGTGGGTAACGCTGCCACCACTGGTCACCGCATTAGGGAAGTGCCCCCTGATTAACTCTTGAACAAAAAAAAGAAAAGCAATAAAAGATAAAAGAATAAAAAGAATAAGAATAAAAGGAAAGAATGGGCTTGGAAAAATGCATCCATGACAGGTACAGCTCGCCTTCTACAAAGGAACCCACAGGTAACACTTTGCATCCTTGGCCCTCACTGCACCCACATGTTTGGACATCCCCTGACCACATCACCCACTTACATGGCTTGGATGAGGTCTCTTCTGGAAACTTTCCTTTTCCAGTGCACACTAGCCCAATAGGACGCCTTGTCTTCTCCTCCATACTTGTATTGTAGGCTTGTTTAATGTCTTTGAGCTATTAACTAATGTATTAGGGGTTTTATGCACATGTTTAATAATATTCATTATGATATGTGATTGACATTGCTATGATCCCTATGACTAATGAGCCCATGGAGGGCATAGCTTTTGATGTGCAGGACCATGCCCGACGGGCAGGTACCATTTGGAGTGGTACACATGGGGAGATGATCAGTTCAGACCTCCATGGGGCTGAAGAGCCCATCATGTGGATGACGAGACCCCATCAGGGGGCAGAGACAGGACAGAGATGGATCAGGGGCTTTGCACCAGAGAAGAAGAGGATGGTCCACCAGAGGCACCCTGGCACAACTTGACCTAGGGGTTTGAACCCTTTTCGGTGGAATGTTGGCCTTGAAATGCCTAGGACATCACCCATCATGACCATGAGATCACCCAACATTATGGATGTCTTGGGAGGCAGACTAGGCAGTATTGGCACGTGTGGCAGGTTGGAGAAGCCCAAGGAGGGATAACGTTTTTCTCTAGGATGCTCCATTTGCCCTAGAAGGGGATAATGTCTCCCTTAGAAGGGATTGTTATCTTTTAATAGCTTGATTAGGGTTTTAATTTGACATTTTAATGTAAAACAATATAATTTTAGTGTTTTGGCCTTTTCGGACTTTTACATGACCTAAAATGTAAAATTAGGTCATGGAATGGTATAAATGAAGGATTTCCACCTTCAGTTTTTCATCACAACTCACTCACTCCATAAGGAGGTCTGAAATTTGCGCCCTATATTCGGTTATTGGATGATTTACTGATGCACACTTGTTGAAGGAGGACTATTTTGGCATATTTTGGCTTTTCTCAGGCATGTATATCTTTGGGGGTTTTACTATATCATTGGTTGTTTAGCCGAGACTATCTGCTTGGTGGTGACTTGTGAGGGGGAAGATATCATTGTCATATAATCCTTTGCCTCCTCAAAACCCTAGTTCACTGGGGACGTCTCCCCTGGGCCTCACCTCCCAAAAGAGAAAGAACCTTCCCATCATGGTGACATTGGGTGGGATAGGTTCCTGTTATGCCAGTTTGACCTTCAAACCTCAAGCCTTTTATCCTTGCTACAAATTGTGCAATAACATTTTGGTGCCATTGTCGGGGAACACTATGTCAATTCTCCTCAAGATGACACTTTTCGGTAAGCCTTGCCTCTATAGTTTTATCTTACAAGCTTACCTGGCGACTCCACTTAGGGTGTTTTCCCTTCCCTTTTGATAGTTTCAAGAAAATTATATGGTGACTCCACTAATGACGAAGCCAACTATGACTTCACAATGGGACCCGGGAAACTACAAGCCTTTAGACATGAGTAACATCCCAGGGTACCCTCAACAAATTCCCTTTGAATACATAAATTTTCTCCCTAGATTCACGTGTGGTGAGAGAGAGAGAGAGAGAGAGATGACTATCACATGAGAAATTTCTGGAACTTTTTCCTATCCTACCATGTCGATGATTTTGTTGAAGACGTGGTCATGAAACTTTTCTTGACCACTCTTTGTTGCAATGCCAAAGAATGGTATAACAATCTCCCTGATTCCAGCATCACGAATATGAAGCAATTTGAAAAAATATTTCTCAAGAGATGGGGTATCTAGTTGGAATATATCCCAGTACTATTGGAAGAACTTGAGCATATAAAGCAAGCTGAAAATGAAACTCTCAGAAAATTATAGGATATATTTGAGAACATGCTGTATCGAATTCCTGGGTTTTCTCCTTCATAAGAGGTCCTTGAAGACACTCGATGAATCTTACAACATGGTTGGAAGAATTGAGGAGGACATCTCCTTGTCTAAAATAAGATGCCTATTTACCTCAGGTACTCTTAGTAGGGAAAGTTTGTTTTCCCTTGAGACCTTCATTGTTGATTTCCAAGAAGAAGGGGAACAAACCACAGATTAACAAGGGATTGTTGAAGACACAGTTGAGGAGTCGGAACCAAATGAAGAAGTTTCAACATGCCCTCCTCTCTCTGATGAGGCCATCCAAGAGCCTATTTATCCTATAGAACAAAAAGATGATGAGGCTAGTTGTTTTCCTTCTCAGGATTCTGATGACACCTTGTTCCATGGTTCAGATAATGAAGGAGAAATGGAAGCCTTGAAGGAAGTGGGTCTTCCTTGCTGTATAATCAAAGATGAAGGAGCAACTCATGAGGATAAGACAGTAATGCATGTTGAATATACCCAAATCCTCGAAGCTCCTACACAAGAAGAAAAGTAAGTTACCCTCCTCTCCAAAATTTTCATGATTGTCTACTTTATGATTTGGGAAAAGAGGAGGAGATGGGTGAGATTTTGAATGTATTGAATTCTCCATGTTATGACGTTGATACTAACATATTTAATATTGACTTTCATACATGTTGGAAGACGTAAGTGGGATATAAATGGTTTTGATATGGACCCCATTTACAACATTGGAAATCATTCCCAACTGTTGCCTTCACAATTATCACGACAGATTACTTTCGATTTATGGCAACAAGGGGATGAATTATTTACTGATGCTTCCCAAGCACCCAGGTTTGACCTAGTGCCATGTTTTTCTGACAATTTTTGGTCTTACCTTGAGGCCTTTGATGAGCACTCTTCCAAGCACTTGGATTTATCCTATGAATATGACTACAAACTATCGTTGTGCTCAGATTTTGATAAGAGTAAGGACACTTTTTGCCTAAAGAAGGATTCTCGTGATGTTTTTCTTCAACCACCTATTATCACTTTACCTTGTTATTTCATTTAAGGTATGGTTGGGAGTTATATATTTAGTATTGAGTTTCCTCTGAAGAAAACCCTAGAATCCAAGGATTGGTTGAAAACCACAAGTTCAAGTCTATCATCTCATTGTTTCAACTTTCCCTTAAAAGTTTGCCAGTCATCTGTCAGATCCTTGTCACTCCCTTCAGAGTGTGAGGACACCCAGGGTAGCTAGTTTTCAGACCGTTTGAGTCAGTATTCTGAACCTTGGACCTTTTATAACCCCTTCTTGAAGTGGATTGAGCACTTTCATCAGAGATTGACATGGCATGATTTTGTCCCTCCCACCCGCCTCCATGAGTTAGACTTTGTGATTTCCGATGATATGATATATGTTCTAACCCATGTAATTTTTATGCCTGAATTATCAATATTTTGGTTTACGATGAAGCACAAAGACAGGTGTTGTGGGACATTGTTGGATTGGCTTCACTAGTTGTTTGACTGCACACAACATCCAGCCAACAGGTAAGTGCAGGT
>JASDQU010244110.1:149683-164323 GCA_032191745.1 Picea mariana | reverse complement strand
TTTGGTAGAAAAAATAATATCAACCCATCAATGCTAATTTCAATCCACAATTAACAATAAATAATGTCTTCATTAAATGTAAATTCCACTTGATCTCTTCCAACTAAATCCAATTAACATCACATTAACAATAATCAAGCTCAACTTATATATCGTTTTTTTATAATGATTTTTCATTTGTTGAGTTCATCTTGGAACAATAAATGCCGATATAAAATCAGCCAAGGACGTGGGCATGAGACATCAAATGAAACAATAAAACTCAACTCAAATTTGACATTTAAATTGTAACAAAGTGAGATTCATTACAATGCCATAAATCCCTTGGACATTGAACACAATATTTACAACTTAAACTACTTGGATGCCACATGCTCCTAAAACATTGTATCCCCACACTTATAACATAATCAACAGTTTTCTTCATGTAACAAAAATTCAGGCTTGGATATAACACTCAAGACCAAGAGGAATCGGTGAATATACTTGAACATTTGAAGTTTGAATTTTACTATATTACTTGGAGTCACGATGCCATGGCTCCTAATGCCTCATGAGTTTCCTAAGTTGAGTCGATATTATGAGGCTAACAAATAAAAGGAATGATGTTAAAAAGTTGAGTGGAGATTATGAGGCTACCGAGAAAAAAGAGTTATGCTAAAAAGAACTATGAGGATGCCCATAACTAATGCTAAAAAATATCTAAGGAGAAACTTACACAAGGGTGCATTATACTTAAGTATGCATTATACTTAATACTTAAGGGAATAAGTTTAAGTTCTTGGATTTGGACCATGGATTAACTAAATTTTGTATCCACAAATCATTCGCAGAGGAGAAGATTTAAATTATCAAACTCAATCAAACACATCTTTTGAAATAAACTTAAAATAAAGTAACCAACTAATTGCCATCAATATGTTTTTGTCAATTATTCATTCAAGTTATTTTTAATAGAAACCAATAACATGACATTATTCATTCAAGTTATTTTTAATAGAAACCAATAACATGACATGGTAAGAAATGACAAGCAATTTTTTTATATGGTAAGAAATGACATGTGCTTTATATCTGTAATGTGTTTTGAACACTTGGAGAATGAGATTTTTATTCAAAATTGGAATGAAAATTAAGATTTTTTTCTTGGAACAAAAATATATTTCACGTCATCGTCAATCATTCTTTATTAGATTTATGACATTTATTTGAATTAATTTATCAATGTTGTACATGAATTATTTTTAATATAATTTGCATCAGTTGCAACTACATTGTTGTCAATGAAGCTTAAATTTTAATTGCATACAATTTTAGTAGAATATAACAAATTGTTAAAATAATAAAACCATGATTGATACTCACAATAATTATAATGTGATAAGTTGTATCTGAGTAGAATTTCAACAAAGTATGATGTTATAAGATGTTGTCTAATTAATATACTAGTTATTTGTTATAAGGTCAAGTTTAATAGTTTGTTTTGTTAGCTATTTGGTAGATTAAAATTATTATATCCATTTTACTTTTCTTTTAAAATGTTGCTATGGTAGATATAATGCATGCATTTTAGTGATCTACAAAATGATGTAATGGTAGGTACATTTGTATTGATAATTACAAAATAAATAAGTGTATTGATTTTAGCACCAATACATTGATATTATCCCTGACATAGTGAAAAATAATTAGATGCATTGATTTCAACAACGATACAAAGAAAAATGATTAGGTGCATTGATTCAAGCACAACATAGAGCAGATTATTTGATTTAGATAGATAATGTGCACTAAATTCATCAACAATGCAAAATGACAGTGAGAATTGCATTGATGTCAATAACAATGTATCACATAATGATTTGGTATATTGATTTCAATTATATATTGGAAAATGATTGGATTCATTAATTTTTAGTGATATATGCAGAATGATTTAGTGCATTGATTTCAATAATAATACACTTCAAAACAAACAAGTTGCATCAATTTGAGTAACTATTATGTGAAGGTGTCATTACTAGCATATTAAAGGTGAGGATAAATTATATTACATATTGATATCAAATAAAAATCCTTCCACTTCAAATAGACATAAAATCACAAACAAGTTGCATCAATTTGAAAAACTATTATATGAAAATGTTTGTACTAACCTGCGAAAAATAAAGGTAAATTATATTACATATTGATATCAAATAAAAATCCTTCCACTTCAAATGCTACATAAAAAATAAAGCCACCTTAAAGGTTACATGAATGCAGTGTAAGGCACTACAAGGTTGTTATCAGTGTTTTCAAATACCAACGATTTAACAGTGCCAGAAAAAATGCGAAAGAGGAACACCTTGTCGACATTGTTCTTTGAATTTCCTTTGAAAGGAAAGTCTATGGAGACATCGTACTTAACGAACGTTGTCATTTACAGTTAAAGTGACAAGCAATAAATGTATTAATAATATTGAGATAGATTTGGATTTGTAAGAATATTTTAGATGGTTTTATAATTATAAGAAAATGAAGTATTTTTTTATTTTATTTTAGTTTTTAGATAAGTTTTATTTTTTTCATTTTTCAGATAAATTTCAGTTAGAAAATCATAAAATTTAAAATTTTAGTGGTTGAGATTACATATTATTGAGTTTTGAAATATTTAAGGATTATAGAATTGTGATTTAGCCAACAATTAGATTGTGGAATTCCTACCATAACTATAGAAAAATAAAAAGCTTAAAATGTTTAACTTATACCTAAAAAAATAACATGTACTATCCATTTAGAATAGTCTTACCTACAAATATATCAATACTCATACCATTATACATCAAACAAACTTGGGTCCATTACCCAAACCTTTGTGATACCAGTCTTTCTTCAAGGGTTGACATCAATGGCAACCTACCCAATTAATCAACAATATACCCCTTTGTCATTGATGGCAACACTGTGATGCAATACTGAAATCATATCACTCATGATCCCCTTGGAACCATGCTTGCATTTCTCTGACCAACACTCCCCCTAGAACCATGCCTTTGTCCTCTGGATATGATAAATCTCTCCCAACCTGATAACTCATCTGATCTCCCAACCTGAACTGTCTTCTTTATGGTGCTTCCTTGTGTACATCTAAGACATATAAGATAAGCATTCAAAAGCACTCATTTTGGAGTAGATATAACTCTGAGTCTCTAGTGAAAATACTCAAAGGCTTCTCGTGGAAGCGGTTTTGTAAGTATGTCTGCCACTTATTCTTTTGTGCTTGTTATCCCCCACTTTTCGGGATAACTAGGAGATCATGTCTCGAGGCCCATAGGTCCTATACATGGAGTACCGAGAGCAGGATTGACTTGAGCATGGCCCTGGAGGGTCCACCTTTTCTTTCTTCCAGCAGCTTTTCCTTGTCAGCAGTAGCAACATCCATCACCATCAGCATGTTCCTGTGTCAGAGATGGTTCTTTCTCCATGAGGTAATTAGTCCAGGTATCATGGTATGTGTCACTTTGATCATCAAAACCATTGAATGTATGCATCTGATTCCTTTTATTTCTAACAACTGCTTGGATATTACACTTGCCCACTTGACCATGTTTGGGGGTATTGACAGGGTGCCCTAACAAGCCTGTGTCTATAGGTTTTGGTTTTCCATTGAGGAATTTTTGAAAATCCATCATTTGCTCCCTTCAAAACACCACCATTTCATCTTGATTCCTGCTCACTTATCCCATTCCACTTGTCTGGGCACTGGGTTGACCTATTTTTTAGGACTGTACCTTATCTCATGGGAATAAGGGGCTAAAGGCCCAAAAGATAAAAGCAAGCTGGTAAAAGATAAAAGCCTAAAAATAAAACCTTGAGATGCTTCACCCAGGGATCCCTGAGAAAGCAATAGAAGGCTTATCAGCAAGAAACAAGAGGGACTCAGAAAAGAAATAAAACAAGACTTAACCAGAGAATATGGGTTCTCATCACAAACTAGCCTATTAGGTCCATGGGTACCTAGCAGTATGACATTGCCACCAGCTAGTTACCATGCCAGGGCAGTGACTCTTGGTTGCATGGCCAAGGGAAACAGGGTCTCATCATGAGCCAGGCTTCTCATTTTTGTGAAATTACTTGTGGGTAACGCTGCCACCACTGGTCACCACATTAGGGCAGTGCCCCCTGATTAGCTCTTGAACAAAAAAAAGAAAACCAATAAAAGATAAAAGAATAAAAAGAATAAGAATAAAAGGAAAGAATGGGCTTGGAAAAATGCATCCATGACAGGTACAACTTTCCTTCTACAAAGGAACCCACAGGTAACACTTTGCATCCTTGGCCCTCACTGCACCCACATGTTTGGACATCCCCTGACCACATCACCCACTTACATGGCTTGGATGAGGTCTCTTTCGGGAACTTTCCTTTTCTAGTGCACACTAGCCCAATAGGACGCCTTGTCTTCTCCTCCATACTTGTATTGTAGGCTTGTGTAATGTCTTTGATCTATTAACTAATGTATTAGGGGTTTTATGCACATGTTTAATAATATTCATAATGAGATGTGATTGACATTGTTATGATCCCTGTCACTGATGAGCCCATGGAGGGCATAACTTTTGATGTGCAGGACCATGCCCGACGGGAAGGTACCATTTGGAGTGTTACACATGGGGAGATGATCAGTTCAGACCTCCATGGGGCTGAAGAGCCCATCATGTGGATGCTGAGACCCCATCAGGGGGCAGAGATAGGACAGAGATGGATCAGGGGCTTTGCACTAGAGAAGAAGAGGATGGTCCACCAGAGGCACCCTGGCACAACTTGACCTAGGGGTTTGAACCCTTTTCGGTGGAATGTTAGCCTTGAAAGGCCTAGGACATCACCCATCATGACCATGAAAACACCCAACATTATGGATCTCTTGGGATGCAGAATAGGCAGTATTGGCACGTGTGGCAGGTTGGAGAAGCCCAAGGAGGGCTAACATTTTTCTCCAGGATGCTCCATTTTCCCTAGAAGGGGATAATGTCTCCCTTAGAAGGGACTGTTATCTTTTAATAGCTTGATTAGGGTTTTAATTTGACATTTTAATGTAAAACAATATAATTTTAGTGTTTTGGTCTTTTCGGACTTTTACATGACCTAAAATGTAAAATTAGGTCATGGAATGGTATAAATGAAGGATTTCCACCTTCAGTTTTTCATCACAACTCACTCACTCCATAAGGAGGTCTTAAATTTGCGCCCTATATTCGGTTATTGGATGATTTACTGATGCACACTTGTTGAAGGAGGACTATTTTGGCATATTTTGGCTTTTCTCAGGCATGTATATCTTTGGGGGTTTTACTATATCATTGGTTGTTTAGCCGGGACTATCTGCTTGGTGGTGACTTGTGAGGGGAAAGATATCATTGTCTTATAATCCTTTGCCTCCTCAAAACCCCAGGTCACTGGGGACGTCTCCCCTGGGCCTCACCTCCCAAAAGAGAAAGAACCTTCCCATCATGGTGACATTGGGTGGGATAGGTTCCTGTTACGCCAGTTTGACCTTCAAACCTCAAGCCTTTTATCCTTGCTACAAATTGTGCAATAACATTTTGGTGCCATTGTTGGGGAACACTAAGTCAATTCTCCTCAAGATGACACTTTTCGGTAAGCCTTGCCTCTATAGTTTTATCTTACAAGCTTACCTAGCGACTCCACTTAGGGTGTTTTCCCTTCCCTTTTGATAGTTTCAAGAAAATTATATGGTGACTCCACTAATGACGAAGCCAACTATGACTTCACAATGGGACCCGGGAAACTACAAGCCTTTAGACATGAGTAACATCCCAGGGTACCCTCAACAAATTCCCTTTGAATACATAAATTTTCTCCCTAGATTCACGTGTGGTGAGAGAGAGAGAGAGAGAGAGATGACTATCACATGAGAAATTTCTGGAACTTTTTCCTATCCTACCATGTCGATGATTTTGTTGAAGACGTGGTCATGAAACTTTTCTCGACCACTCTTTGTTGCAATGCCAAAGAATGGTATAACAACCTCCCTGATTCTAGCATCACAAAGATGGAGCAATTTGAAAAAATATTTCTCAAGAGGTGGGGTATCTAGTTGGAATATATCCTAGTACTATTGGAAGAACTTGAGCATATAAAGCAAGCTAAAGATGAAACTCTCAGAAAATTCTAGGATAGATTTGAGAACATGCTGTATCAAATTCCTGAAAGTCATCATCCCAAAGAGAGGTACCTTGTCCATGTCTTTACTTGTGCAATTTTGGGACATCTGGGTTTTCTCCTTCATAAGAGGTCCTCGGAGACACTCGATGAATCTTACAACATGGTTGGAAGAATTGAGGAGGACATCTCCTTGTCTAAAATAAGATGCCTATTTACCTCAGGTACTCTTAGTAGGGAAAGTTTGTTTTCCCTTGAGACCTTCATTGTTGATTTCCAAGAAGAAGGGGAACAAACCACAAATTAATAAGGGATTTTTGAAGACACAGTTGAGGAGTCGGAACCAAATGAAGAAGTTTCAATATGCCCTCCTCTCTCTGATGAGGCCATCCAAGAGCCTATTTATCCTATAGAACAAAAAGATGATGAGGCTAGTTGTTTTCCTTCTCGGGATTCTGATGACACCTTGTTCCATGGTTCAGATAATGAAGGAGAAATGGAAGCCTTGAAGGAAGTGGGTCTTCCTTGTTGTATAATCAAAGATGAAGGAGCAACTCATGAGGATAAGACATTAATGCATGTTGAATATACCCAAATCCTTGAAGCTCCTACACAAGAAGAAAAGTAAGTTACCCTCCTCTCCAAAATTTTCATGATTGTCTACTTTATGATTTGGGAAAAGAGGAGGAGATGGGTGAGATTTTGAATGTCTTGAATTTTCCATGTTATGACGTTGATACTAACATATTTGATATTGACTTTCATACATGTTGGAAGACGTAAGTGGGATATAAATGGTTTTGATATGGACCCCATTTACAACATTGGAAATCATTCCCAACTGTTGCCTTCACAGTTATCATGACATATTACTTTCGATTTATGGAAACAAGGGGATGAATTATTTACTGATGCTCCCCAAGCACCCAGGGTTGACCTAGTGCCATGTTTTTCTGACGATTTTTGGTCTTACCTTGAGGCCTTTGATGAGCACTCTTCCAAGCACTTGGATTTATCCTATGAATATGACTACAAACTATCATTGTGCTCAGATTTTGATAGGAGTAAGGACACTTTTTGCCTAAAGAAGGATTCTCGTGACGTTTTTCTTCAAACACCTATTATCACTTTACCTTCTTATTTCATTTAAGGTATGGTTGGGAGTTATATATTTAGTATTGAGTTTCCTCTAAAGAAAACCCTAGAATCCAAGGATTGGTTGAAAACCACAAGTTCAAGTCTATCATCTCAGTGTTTCAACTTTCCCTTAAAATTTTGCCAGTCATCTGTCAGATCCTTGTCACTCCCTTCAGAGTGTGAGGACGCCCAGGGTAGCTAGTTTTCAGACCGTTTGAGTCAATATTCTGAACCTTGGACCTTTTATAACCCCTTCTTGAAGTGTATTGAGCACTTTCATCAGAGATTGACATGGCATGATTTTGTCCCTCCCACCTGCCTCCATGAGTTAGACTTTGTGATTTCCAATGATATGATATATGTTCTAACCCATGTAATTTTTATGCTTGACTTATCAATATTTTGGTTTATGATGAAGCACAAAGACAGGTGTTGTGGGACATTGTTGGATTGGCTTCACTAGTTGTATGACTGCACACAACATCCAGCCAACAGGTAAGTGCAGGTAAGTAGTTTTCTTTACATTCACAATATTGATTGCTTTATTTCATTCTCTCTCTCTCTCTCTCTCTCTCTCTCTCTCTCTCTNATATGTTGGGGTGGAATTACCACCCCAATTTGTGTTACTGATTCTTCTATTGAGATCGAGCAGGTCAACATGTTATACCAGAGATGTTGAAGTTCTCATGCGCTCTACGGTGAGCACATGTCCTCGAGTTGGAGCCAAATGTTATCCCTCACTTTTCGGGATAACTAGGATATCATGTCTCGAGGCCCATAGGTCCTAGACATGGAGTACTGAGAGAAATATTGACCTGAGCATGGCCCTAGAGGGCCCACCTTTTCTTTCTTCTAGCATCTTTGCCTTGTCAGCAGCAGTAACATCCATCACCATCTGTCCAATCTTTTTTCCCGCGATTCTCGGAGTTTGCTTAGTCTCTTTTCTCTCCTATAGTCCCAGTTACCTTGACAATGTTCTTGTTGTTTTCCTCCCGGGTTTACTTGCGAACGTGGATCAGAGGTTTTAACCATGGATAAAGAATTTGAGCATGTGGCCCCTCCTCCTTCTTCAAGAGAGGTTGACCCATGTCTGGGGATGCCGACAGAGGGTTTCTTGCCGCTTAACCAGGTTCTGCTCACTTCTCCCAAGCCTCCTTCACCCCTTTCTGGAAAGCCCCCGTCTCCTACCCTTTCCCCTCACAATTTAGGTGTGTATACTGGTTGTTTCGGCACTTTTTCGGACTATCTGGTTACAAACCCTCTCACCTCTAGAAATTTCTCCTCTGCTCCTAGCTCACCAGTCAACTTAGCTCTTGACTGGCTCTCACGGGAGGAAGATGATTTTTTGCACTCCTCTCCCCTACTTTCCCTAGTCACAACGATAATGGTTATTTAACAGAAGGGGCTCAACTTGGTGATGTATCGGGGTTAGGTCTCAGAAGTAAGGTGTTCGGTCAAGCTTCCTCTCCAGGTCTAGTCTCATCTTCCAAGGGATTTATCTGAGCCTTTTTGGACGTCGAAGAATAGAGGGGATTTTTAGAAGAAAGGAGGGTTCCATCCTCAGTTTTCAAACTAGAGGATTCGAGGGACACTAGGGACCTTCACAGCGCATGACACAAACATAGAAGGAAAGGTCTCAAATCAAAAGGAAAAGTTGGCAACCTGTTGCTTGGAAAAGAGATAGGCATGAACAAAGTGGTACAAATGTCGAACCAGACTCTCGTGGGGAGAGATAGTGGTAGATTTTTTGTGCTCAAAACCATTCTTACTTGGACTTAGTCGGCCTGGGAAGTACATTTGGGTTACGCCCCGAAGGTTATCGAATTAAGCAGGAATTGGTTTGCTTTCAATTTCCTCCAACCTGAACATGCTAAATGGGTGATGGGTAAAAACTGGAGTGTAAAATCCTCACCCCTCCTACTTAAACCTTGGAGCCCCTTATTTGATGCAAATGGGGAGAAACTTGACAAAATCCTTGTCTAGGTAAGAATGCCAACTCTACCGCTTCAGTTCTGGCCTCTGGATTACTTTAAAGCTATTGGGAATTTTCTGGGGGATTTCCTTGAAGCCGATTTGTCCTACAAAGAGACAAAACAAAGGAAAATTGCAAGGATTCTAGTCAATATAAATGTCAGAGAAGGGCTTGGAGAGGATATTAATATAACTTGGGGGGATTACACTCACACACAACTCTTGGGTTATGAAAACGTTCCCTTTCGCTGTCGACGATGCCACTAGTATGGGCATCTGGTAGCAAATTGCCACCTCCCCTTAAGAACCAAAGGTGGCACTTTTTACAGGGTTAGTTTAAAGACTCCATCACAAGATTCCAGCAGTAGCCAAGCAATTAAAGCAGGAGAGGATGCACCTCTTACAACAGATCACGCCCTACCCATAGAGGCCACAAGGGGACATAGAACAAGCAGTTTGCACTACACCTGTCAAAAAGACTGCAGAGGAAGTATTGGAAAAAAGCATCCCTTCTCTGAATTCTGAAATCTCAAGGCCTCTGGTTTCGGGTAACCCTCTTCCCCCCTCTCCTTTCACTACTGTTTTAATTAAAAATCTGACTTTAGAGGGAAATGAATGGTTGAAGGCTCTAAAAAATCTATTACTAAACAATGTCTTCGAGACTCTCCTCGATCCTTTCTCAGTTTTCCTTAAGGATCCTCCCCTTCTGGAAGCTTCGCCACCCCCTAAGCATCTTTGCATTACAGAAGAAACATCTTCTTCCTCCTCCTAGTCTCTTGAGTCTTCCTCTACCCGTTATTTCTTAAGATCTCACAACAAAGACCCCTCCACTGATGGTTTGGGAAAGGATGAAGTCTCCTCCCTGGACAGAGGAGGACGAGGAAGAAAGTCAATTTTTTCTCAAGCACAATCAAAGGCAAGGATAGACCTCCTGGATAGAAAACAACAATCTATCGAATGGGCACTTAGAGCATCGAAGCCCCGGAGAAAAGTTCTAGAATGAATATTATGTCCTTCAATTCCAGGGGTTTGGCGGGGGGCCTTAAAAAACCTTCCCTAAAAAGGGTGATCACTACAGAACACCTGGATGTGCTTCTTCTTCAAGAAACTATGGGAGCAGGTGACGAGGTAAAGACTAGCCTAGAACTTATTCTACCATGGTGGGTTTTTACTACAGTGGATGTTATGGGAAGATATGGAGGTTTGGCCACTGGTTGGAATGCTCATAACATTCAAGTTCTAAACACTTGGGGACTGAATTTGGGACTTGAGATTACAGTTTTGACCCCCGAACTCAAGGAGGTTTTTCAGATCCTTAACATTTATGGACCATATCAGAACATAAAACATTTTTGGGAATCTCTCCTCACAAAATATTTCTTCAAAGAGATGCTAATTTTAGGGGGAGATTTAAACCTCTCTCTGGCACCTTCTGAGGTATGGGGGGACAGTGCTAGGCCTGACCCACTGACAGATTATTTTAGCCATAAGTTCACAGAGTCCAAACTAACAGATATTGCTCCATTAAATCTCAAGCTCACTTGGAAAAACAACAAGGTCAGAATCGATGGAGTGGCTAAAAGACTGGACTGGTTCCTGATTAATGACTCTTTCTTGAATACTCTTCTTACCTTCAAACAATGGATTGGTTTTGGAGGCATGTCAAATCACCGTCCAATTTTTTTGGAATTTAGATAGGGCTCTAAGAAGCTAGCCAATACTTTTAAATTTAATTAAACTTGGCTTGAATATGACTCTTTTATGGAGCTGATAAAGGATCATTAGATTCTCTTCCAACAGAATTTACCTCAGTTAGCAACTTTTCAGTTCTCAGAAAACCTGAAAAGGGTCAAAGAAGTGGTAAAACCTTTGGCTTTCCAAAAAAGGAAAAATGAGGATAAAGAATTAAAATAAATTGAATTGGAATTACAAAGGTTCTTGGAATAATAAGGGGAAATTTCAAGGACAACAGAGTCAAAACTAAGATTACTTGAACTAGAGAAAAAGAGGATAAAAGTACTCATGGAGAAGGAAGAAACTTGGATATTAAAAAGCAGAGCTACTTGATTGGAGAGCGGAGATGAAAACACAAGTTTCTTCCAAGCTTATGCCAAAGGGAGAAAAAACATCAACACTATTTGGCATCTAAAGGATCAGGCCGAAAATTTGGAAACTTCGTTTGAAGGGATGTCAAAACTAGGGAAAAATTATTTCCAAAATCTATTCAAAGCAAAAACCCAAGCTTCAATAGAAGAAATAGTTCAAGTGGCACACTTTTTTCTCAGATTTGTTGAAGAAGTAGATAATTGATTCCTGATGGAAGAAGTCACAGAAAAAGAGCTCCTGGATATACTTCACAATTTTCAAAAAGATAAAAGTCCAGGTCCATATGAATGGACTATTGAATTCTTCCTGGGTTGCTATGAGATTTTAGGAACAAATCTACTGAAATTGGTGGAGGATTCAAGAATTTCAGGCTGAATCCCACATAGCCTCAACTCAACATTCCTAGTTCTTATCCCAAAGACGGATAACCCATAAACATTGGATGACTTCAGACCTATCTCACTATGCAACTGTGGATACAAAACCGTCTCAAAAGTAATTGCAAGAAGGTTTAAAAGAATCCTTTCCAAGAATGTTTCAGAACAACAGTTTGGGTTTCTGGAAGGAAAACAAATCCATGAAGCCATTGGTATAGCACAAGAAGGTCTAAATAGCATGAAGACAAGAAGACTAAAAGGGGCAGTATTAAAAATTGATCTTTGAAAATCCTATGATCGAGTAAGTTGGTTGTACATACGGTTATTACTTACTCATCTAGGGTTTGAGGTTCCCTTCATTACGTGGATCATGAGTTGTCTTACCTCAACTTCCTTTGTAGTC
Source organism: Picea mariana (assembly GCA_032191745.1). Lineage (NCBI taxonomy): Eukaryota > Viridiplantae > Streptophyta > Pinopsida > Pinales > Pinaceae > Picea > Picea mariana. The sequence continues at coordinate 152,164 of JASDQU010244110.1, read as the reverse complement.
TTATTAAATAGCTCGACCACACCCTTGTTTACCCCAGAAAGAGGACTCTGACAAGGGTGTCGTTTGTCACCACTCCTCTTCCTCCTTGTAGAAGAAGGACTCAGTAGAGCACTTACTCAGGCAAATCTTGTAGGTACTTTCTCCGGAATCAAAATCTCTCCCACTCTGTCTCTCGGACATCTCCTTTTTGTGGACGATGCCTTAATTTTCTGTGGAGGGTCCAGAAGGGAAGCAAAATCTCTAAGAAACATCCTTTCTCTCTTCTCCAAGGAAACATGGATGCAAATCAATGACAGAAAATCTTCGCTCACTACTTACCTCCTTTCAGAAGAAGAACAATTAGCCCATCTCTTATTTTTCCCATATGAAAGAAAGACTTTAGATGAAGGACTAAAGTATTTAGGTTTTATCCTAAAACACAATGATTACAGAAAATAAGATTGGAAGTGGCTCCTGAAGAAATTGGAAAAAAGATTAAATGCTTGGATCCACAAGTGGCTTTCACGGGCAGGCAGATTGGTGTTGGTGAAATCAGTTCTGGAAGCTATCCCAGTTTATTGGATGTCCCTCGCATGGATCCCTAAAGGAATCCTGGAAGCATCTAGAAAACTATCCTCTAAATTTCTCTGGAGTGGTAAAAAGGAGGCTCATGTAATTCCTTGGGTATGATGGGAAAAAATTGTCATCCCAAAGGCATTGGGAGGCTGGGCACTGAAAATATTTTCCTTTTCTCCAAAGCACTGGCGGCCAAGGGAGCGTGGCATCTTTTAAAAAACTCTAGTCTTTGGACTAAGGTTATCTTCCAAAAGTACATTTCGCCAGTACCACTAGAGGTTTGGATAAGAAGTCAACAAAAATCTACAAAAGGGGCCTTGGTGATCTGGAAATCCATACTAAATGTGTTCCCTCTCATTGAAAACGGTTTGCCATGAAAACTTGGTAATGGAAATTGTTTCAGAATAGGGAAAGATCCTTGTTCAGGTGGTGAAGTAAATCACTTACTCACCGAGCAGTTAATCCAACATTGACACTCTCAGGGCTTAATTTACCTAATCTCACTGGCAGACTCCAGCCGCTCCACCTTAAGGTCACAGGGATGGAAGGATCCATATAGGATGGGCCTCAGTGAAGATGAAAAAATGGAATTGGAAAGATATATATACTACCTAAAATGCTCACAGATTATAACACAACTCTAGGCCCTCGAGAGCCTGTTTGGTGGTGGATGAACCTGTGGAAGGTTAAAAGTCCGACAAAAACTAGACTTTTTATGTGGAATGTTTTACAAAATAAGGTTCTGACTTGGGAAAATCTTCAGAAGAGGAATTTTGTCAGGCCCGGTCGGTGCTCACTCTACAAATCCAAAGGAGAAACAACTTTACACCTCTTTCTAAATTGTAATTTCATCAAATTAGTCTGGAAGGAAATTTCTAGACTGTTAAATATGCTATGTGTCTGGGAAGGAAGGGATTTGGAACATTCATGGCATACTTGGTGGAAAAAATGAGAATACAAGCTCTTTAGAGCCCTTCCTCTTTTGGTCCTTTGTGGCGTTTGGCTCACACACAATTCCTTTATCTTTAAAGGAACCCCACCTTCCCCTAAGCTCACTACAACAAGAAGTGTCACACTTCTTCTCTCTTTCCTCCCACATAGCACTAGATCTTCCTCTAGGTTGCCTCAAGAAGTCCTGATTGGTAGTTCCTCTCCCTAGGGGTTCTTTGATGGAGCTTCACAACAAAATCTCTATGGAGGAGGAGGACTCCTCTACCTTTCTTCCTCACACTTATTTCTTATGTCTTATGGTTTTGGGCCAGGAACAAACAACTATGCATAAATTTTGAGCCTGAAACTACTCATTGCCTTTTCCATTGAGAAAGGATGTCTATCCTTAAAAGTTTATGGGGATTCTTTAAATGTCATAAATTGGATAAAAGGCACACAAAAATGCATAAACACAAGACTTGTTCCCTTGGTGGAATACATTACTAGTTTGCAGACAAATTTTGACACATTTGCCTGTCAACATGTCTACAGGGAGAAAAATAAAGAAGCAGGCCAGTGGTCAAAAGAGGGGATTAACTTGTCTATGGGCCAGTAGAAAATAACTGAATACCACAATGATCAAGCAAATGAATATTTGCACACGACTTTTCTAGACTAATCATATTTCAGCAACAAGTTTTTTGTATAACAGTACTAGGAATAACATTACTTGTATTGGAACAACAATTTTTAGCAACAAGTTTTGTATATTTGTAATGCATAGTATATGCAAATAGTTCTACGAAGATCAACTGAAGCTCTTTCAGCAACACTCGATCCAGGATTTTTTGCGGAATTTACAAACTACAAAAGCATTCAAGTAATACAATAGATAGTCTTCAACTACAAACTTCAATGTAATATAATACACCAAGAAGTGTATCTACACAATGTAATTTTGTTTCATGAAGTAATACAATTATGTTTTTTCCAAGG
>JASDQU010244110.1:136259-148233 GCA_032191745.1 Picea mariana | reverse complement strand
ATATATATATATATATATGTATGTATGTATGTATGTATGTATGTATGTATGTATGTATGTATGTATGTTGGGGTGGAATTACCACCCCAATTTGTGTTACTGATTCTTCTATTGAGATCAAGAAGGTCAACATGTTATACCAGAGATGTTGAAGTTCTCATGCACTCTACGGTGAGCACATGTCCCCGAGTTGGAGCCAGATGTTATCCCTCACTTTTTGGGATAACTAGGATATTATATCTCGAGGCCCATAGGTCCTAGACATGGAGTACCGAGAGAAATATTGACCCGAGCATGGCCCTAGAGGGCCCACCTTTTCTTTCTTCTAGCAGCTTTGCCTTGTCAGCAGTAGTAACATCCATCACCATCGGCTTGTTTCTGTGTCACATATGGTTCTTTCTCCATGAGGTAATTAGTCTAGGTATGATGGTATGTATCACTTTGATCAACAAAACCATTGAATGTATGCATCTGAATCCTTTTATTTCTAAAAACTGATTGGATCTTACACTTGCCAACTTGTCCATGTTTGGGGGGATTGACATGGTGCCCTAACAAGCCTGTGTCTATAGGTTTTGGTTTTCCAATGGGGGATTTTTGAAAATCCATTGTTCACTCCCTTCACTACACTACCATTTCATCTTGATTACCACTCACTTATCCCATTCCACTTGTCCAGGCACTGGGTTGACCTATTTTTCAGGACTGCACCTTATCTCGTGGGAAGAAGGGGCTAAAGGCCCAAAAGGTAAAAACAAGCTGGTAAAAGATAAAATCCTAAAAATAAAACCTCGAGATGCTTTGCTAGGGATCCCCGAGAAAGCAATAAAAGGCTTCTCAGCAAGAAACAAGAGGGACCCAGAAAATAAATAAAACAAGACTTAACCAGAGGATAGGGGGTCTCATCACGAGCCAACCTATTAGGTCCATGGGTACCTAGCAGTATGACATTGCCACCAGCTGGCTACCACATCAGGGCAGTGACTCTTGGTTGCATGGCCAAAGGAAAGGGGGTCTCATCACAAGACAAACTTCTCGTTTCTATGAAAGTACCTTAATTTAATTTAAATACACAAAAGAGGAGGATGGAGTCTGCGGTTTTTCTCCTCACTGAGGCTCACAGATGTGGTTAAAACTCTCTAGTATTTTTTCCCATGATTCCTGGAGTTTGCTTAGTCTCTTTTCTCTCCTATAGTCGCAGTTACCTTGACAATGTTCTTGTTGTTTTCCTCTCGGGTTTACTTGCGGACGTGGATCAGAGGTTTTAACCATGGATAAAGAATCTGAGCACGTGGCCCCTCCTCCCTCTTCAAGAGAGGTTGACCCATGTCTGGGGATGCCGACAGAGGGTTTCTCACCACTTAACCAGGTTCTGCTCACTTCTCCCAAGCCTCCTTCCCCCCTTTCTGGAAAGCTCCCGTCTCCTACCCTTTCCCCTCACAATTTAGGTGCGTATACTGGTTGTTTCGGCACTTTTTCGGACTATCTGGTTACAAACCCTCTCACCTCTAGAAATTTCTCCTCCGCTCCTAGCTCACCAGTCAACTTAGCTCTTGACTGGCTCTCACGGGAGGAAGAGGATTTTTTGCGCTCCTCTCCCCTACTTGCCCTAGTCACGACAATAATGGTTATTTAATAGAAGGGGCTCAACTCGGTGATGTATTGGGGTTAGGTCTCAGAAGTAAGGTGTTCGGTCAAGCTTCCTCTCCAGGTCTATTCTCGTCTTCCAAGGGATTTATCTGAGCCTTTTTGGACATTGAAGAATAGAGGGGATTTTTAGAAGAAAGGAGGGTTCCATCCTCAGTTTTCAAACTAGAGGATTCGAGGGACACTAGGGACCTTCACAGCGCATGACACAAACATAGAAGAAAAGGTCTCAAATCAAAAGGAAAAGTTGGCAACTTGTTGCTTGGAAAAGAGATACGCATGAACAAAGTGGTACAGATGTCGAACCAGACTCTTGTGGGGAGAGCTAGTGGTAGATTTTTTTTGCTCAAAACCATTCTTGCTTGGACTCGGTCGGCCTGGGAAGAACATTTGGGTTACACCCCGAAGGTTATCGAATTAAGCAGAAATTGGTTTGCTTTCAATTTCCTCCAACCTGAACATGCTAAATGGGTGATGGGTAAAAACTGGAGTGTAAACTCCTCACCCCTCCTACTTAAACCTTGGAGCCCCTTATTTGATGCAAATGGGGAGAAACTTGACAAAATCCTTGTCTAGGTAAGATTTCCAACTCTACCGCTTCAGTTCTGGTCTCTGGATTACTTTAAAGCTATTGGGAATTTTCTGGGGGATTTCCTTGAAGCCGATTTGTTCTACAAAGAGACAAAACAAAGGAAAATTGCAAGGATTCTAGTCAATATAAATGTCAGAGAAGGGCTTGGAGAGGATATTAATATAACTTGGGGGGATTACACTCACACACAACTCTTGGATTATGAAAATGTTCCCTTTCGCTGTCAACGATGCCACTAGTATGGGCATCTGGTAGCAAATTGCCACCTCCCCTTAAGAACCAAAGGTGGCACTTTTTACAGGGTTAGTTTAAAGACTCCATCACAAGATTCCAGCAGTAGCCAAGCAATTAAAGTAGGAGAGGATGCAGCTCTTACAACAGATCACGCCCTACCCACAGAGGCCACAAGGGGACATAGAACAGGCAGTTTGCACTACACCTGTCGAAAAGACTGCAGAGGAAGTATTGGAAAAAAGCATCCCTTCTCTGGATTCTAAAATCTCAAGGCCTCTGGTTTCAGGTAACCCTCTTCCCCCCTCTCCTTCCATTACTGTTTTAATTAAAAATCTGACTTTAGAGGGCAATGAATGGTTGAAGGCTCTAAAAAATCTATCACTAAACAATGTCTCCGAGACTCTCCTCGATCCTTTCTCAGCTTTCCTTAAGGATCCTCCCCTTCTGGAAGCTCTGCCACCCCCTAAACATCTTTGCATTACAGAAGAAACATCTTCTTCCTCCTCCCAGTCTCTTGAGTCTTCCTCTACCCGTTATTTTTTAAGATCTCACAACAAAGACCCCTCCACTGATGGTTTGGGAAAGGATGAAGTCTCCTCCCTGGACAGAGGAGGACGAGGAAGAAAGTCAATTTTTTCTCAAGCACAATCAAAGGCAAGGATAGACCTCTTGGCTGGAAAACAACAATCTATCGAATGGGCACTTAGAGCATTGAAGCCCCAGGGAAAAGTTCTAGGATGAATATTATGTCCTTCAATTCCAGGGGTTTGGCGAGGGGCCTTAAAAAACCTTCCCTAAAAAGGGTGATCACTACAGAACACCTAGATGTGCTTCTTCTTCAAGAAACTATGGGAGCGGGTGATGAGGTAAAGACTAGCCTGGAACTTATTCTACCATGGTGGGTTTTTACTACAGTGGATGTTATGGGAAGATATGGAGGTTTAGCCACTGGTTGGAATGCTCGTAACATTCAAGTTCTAAACACTTGGGGACTGGATTTGGGACTTGAGATTACAATTTTGACCCCTGAACTCAAGGAGGTTTTTCATATCCTTAACATTTATGGACCGTATCAGAACATAAAACATTTTTGGGAATCTCTCCTCACAAAATATTTCTTCAAAGAGCTGCTAATTTTAGGGGGAGATTTAAACCTCTCTCTGGCACCTTCTGAGGTATGGGGGGACAGTGCTAGGCCTGACCCACTAACAGATTATTTTAGCCATAAGTTCACAGAGTCCAAACTAATAGATCTTGATCCATTAAATCTCAAGCCCACTTGGAAAAACAACAAGGTCAGAATCGATGGAGTGGCTAAAAGACTAGACCGGTTCTTGATTAATGACTCTTTCTTGAACACTCTTCTTACCTTCAAACAATGGATTGATTTTGGAGGCATGTCAAATCACCGTCCAATTTTTTTGGAATTTAGATAGGGCTCTAAGAAGCCATCCAGTACTTTTAAATTTAAATAAACTTGGCTTGAAGATGACTCTTTTATGGAGCTGATAAAGGATCATTGGATTCTCTTCCAATGGAATTTACCTCAGTCAACAACTTTTTAGTTCTCAGAAAACCTGAAAAGGGTCAAAGAAGTGGTAAAACCTTGGGCTTTCCAAAAAATGAAAAATGAGGATAAAGAATTAAAATAAATCGAATTGGAATTACAAAGGTTATTGGAATAATAAGGGGAAATTTCAAGGACAATAGAGTCAAAACTAAGATTACTTGAACTGGAGAAAAGGAGGATAAAAGTACTCAAGGAGAAGGAAGAAACTTGGATATTAAAAAGCAGAGCTACTTGATTGGAGAGCGGAGATGAAAACACAAGTTTCTTCCAAGCTTATGCCAAAGGGAGAAAAAACATCAACACTATCTGGCATCTAAAGGATTAGGCCGGAAATTTGGAAACTTCGTTTGAAGGGATGTCAAAACTAGGGAAAAATTATTTCCAAAATATATTCAAAGCAAAAACCCAAGATTCAATAGAAGAAGTAGTTCAAGTGGCACAATTTTTTCTCAGATTTGTTGAAGAAGCAGATAATTGATTCCTGATGGAAGAAGTCACAGAAAAAGAGCTCCTAGATATACTTCACAACTTTCAAAAAGATAAAAGTCCAGGTCCATATGGATGGACTATTGAATTCTTCCTGGGTTGCTATGAGATTTTAGGAACAAATCTACTGAAATTGGTGGAGGATTCAAGAATTTTAGGCCGAATCCCACATAGCCTCAACTCAACATTTCTAGTTCTTATCCCAAAGATGGATAACCCATAAACATTGGATGACTTCAGACCTATCTCACTATGCAACTATGGATACAAAACCGTCTCGAAAGTAATTGCAAGAAGGTTTAAAAGAATCCTTTCCAAGAATGTTTCAGAACAACAGTTTGGGTTTCTGGAAGGAAAACAAATACATGAAGCCATTGGTATAGCATAAGAAGGTCTAAATAGCATGAAGACAAGAATACTAAAAGGGACAGTATTAAAAATTGATCTTTCAAAATCCTATGATCGAGTAAGTTGGTTGTACATACAGTTATTACTTACTCATCTAGGGTTTGAGGTTCCCTTCATTGCATGGATCATGAGTTGTCTTACCTCAGCTTCCTTTGCAGTCTTATTAAATGGCTCGACCACACCCTTGTTTACCCCAGAAAGAGGGCTCTGACAAGGGTGTTGTTTGTCACCACTCCTCTTCCTCCTTGTAGCAGAAGGACTCAATAGAGCACTTACTCAGGCAAAGCTTGTAGGTACTTTCTCCGGAATCAAAATCTCTCCCACTCTGTCTCTTGGACATCTCCTTTTTGTGGATGATGCCTTAATTTTCTGTGGAGGGTCCAGAAGGGAAGCAAAATCTCTAAGAAACATCCTTTCTCTCTTCTCCAAGGAAACATGGATGCAAATCAATGACAAAAAATCTTCACTCACTACTTACCTCCTTTTAGAAGAAGAATAATTAGCCCATCTCTTATTTTTCCCGTATAAAAGAAAGACTTTAGATGAAGGACTAAAGTATTTAGGTTTTATCCTAAAACACAATGATTATAGAAAATAATATTGGAAGTGGCTCCTGAATAAATTGGAAAAAAGATTAAATGCTTGGAGCCACAAGTGGCTTTCACGGGCAGGCAGATTGGTGTTGGTGAAATCAGTTCTGGAAGCTATCCTAGTTTATTGGATGTCCCTCGCATGGATCCCTATAGGAATCCTGGAAGCAGCTAGAAAACTATCCTCTAAATTTCTCTGGAGTGGTAAAAAGGAGGCTCATGTAATTCCTTGGGTATGATGGGAAAAAATTGTCATCCCAAAGGCATTGGGAGGCTAGGCACTGAAAATATTTTCCTTTTCTTCAAAGCATTGGTGGCCAAGGGAGTGTGGCATCTTTTAAAAAACTCTAGTCTTTGGACTAAGGTTATCTTCCAAAAGTACATTTCGCCAGTACCACTAGAGGTTTGGATAAGAAGTCAACGAAAATCTACAAAAGGGGCCTCGGTGATCTGGAAATTCATACTAAATGCGTTCCCTCTCATTGAAAACGATTTGGCATGGAAACTTGGTAATGGAAACCGTTTCAGAATAGGGAAAGATCCTTGGTCAGGTGGTGAAGTAAATCACTTACTCACCGAGCAATTAATCCAACATTTACACTCTCAAGGCTTAATTTACCTAATCTCACCGGCGGACTCTAGCCGCTCCACCTTAAGGTCATAGGGATGGAAGGATCCATATAGGATGGGCCTCAGTGAAGATGAAAAACTGGAATTGGAAAGATATATATACTACCTAAAATGCTCACAGATTAGACTCACAAACAACGAGGATGATTTGATCTAGGGTCTACTCCCCAAAATTGGGATATCTATTTTATAACACAACTCTAGGCCCTCGAGAGCCTGTTTGGTGGTGGAGGAACCTGTGGAAGGTTAAAAGTCCGACAAAAACTAGACTTTTTATGTGGAATGTTTTACAAAATAAGGTTTTGACTTGGGAAAATCTTCAGAAGAGGAATTTTGTCGGGCCCGGTCGGTGCTCACTCTACAAATCCGAAGGAGAAACAACTTTACACCTCTTTATAAATTGTAATTTCATCAAATTAGTCTGGAAGGAAATTTCTAGACTGTTAAATATGCTATGTGTCTGGGAAGGAAGGGATTTGGAACATTCATGGCATACTTGGTGGAAAAAATGAGAATGCAAGCTCTTTAGAGCCCTTCCTCTTTTGGTCCTTTGTGGCGTTTGGCTCTCACACAATTCCTTTATCTTTAAAGGAACCCCACCTTCCCCTGAGCTCACTACAACAAGAAGTGTCACACTTCTGCCCTCTTTCCTCCCACAGAGCACTAGATCTTCCTCTAGGCTGCCTCAAGAAGTCCTGATTGACAGTTCCTCTCCCTGGGGGTTGTTTGATGGAGCTTCACAACAAAATCTCTATGGAGGAGGAGGACTCCTCTACCTTTCTTCCTCACACTTATTTCTTATGTCTTATGGTTTTGGGCCAGGAACAAACAACTATGCAGAACTTTTGAGCCTCAAACTACTCATTGTCTTTTCCATTGAGAAAGGATGTCTATCCTTAAAAGTTTATGGGGATTCTTTAAATGTCATAAATTGGATAAAAGGCACACAAAAATGCATAAACACAAAACATATTCCCTTGGTGGAAGACATTACTAGTTTGCAGACAAATTTTGACACATTTGCCTGTCAACCTGTCTACAGGGAGAAAAATAAAGAAGCAGACCAGCGGTCAAAAGAGGGGATTAACTTGTCTATGGGCCAGTAGAAAATAACTGAATACCACAATGATCAAGAAAATGAATATTTGCACAGGACTTTTCTGGACTAATCATATTTCAGCAACAAGTTTTTTGTATAACAGTACTAGGAATAACATTACTTGTATTGGAACAACAATTTTTAGCAACAAGTTTTGTATATTTGTAATGCATATTATATGCAAACAGTTCTACGAAGATCAACGAAAGCTTTTTCAGCAGCACTCGATCCAGGATTTTTTGCAGAATTTACAAACTACAAAAGCATTCAAGTAATACAATAGATAGCCTTCAACTACAGACTTCAATGTAATAGAATACACCAAGAAGTGTATCTGCACAATGTAATTTTGTTTCATGAAGTAATACAATTACGTTTTTTTCCAAGGAAAAAAAAATGTATGTGAAATTTAAAAAATAAATAATGGTATTTTTTCACACACACACACACACACACATATACTAAAGGAATAACTATGATTTTATATAAAATAAATCTCTAAAGTATCTATACTTTTTTGTATATTATTATTTTTTAATTTACTAATTATATATTGTAAAAGTCTAATTAATCAATACAAATTATATGTTTTGTTCTCCATGCAGAGCTTATCACATGTCTAAACCAATTCCATGTTAAAGACATGCTTTTTTTTAAACTTTAATTTTTTTAATTTTTTTTAACATTTACAATATTTTTTAATAATTACAAATTTATAATCATTTTCAATAATTACACATTCATATATGATGGTTAACGTTCATTGAGATGAATATTGGTTTATGAGACCTTAAGAAAGGTAAGAGATTATTGACTTTTTAAAATTGCTATTTAGATGCTCAAAAAAGTATTAGGGCACTCTAGGAAAAAATGAGTTTCATATTCAACCCTTTGAGTGTCACAAAGGTGAGAGATTCTTGTATGCCATGGTGTCTTGGGAAATTTTGAGCCTCTGGTTTCACTATGCAGCTCATGAGAATTAGTTATTATTTTAACAATATTGATTTTGAACCTTAAATTGGTCAAAAGAAAAATATACATTTGATTTTCAAGATTAGGGTTAACCACCTCCTTATAGTATCTTAATTTTTGTTTGTTCTCTAATTCTTTATTGCACCAAAGAATGTCCTTACATTTGGCTTTAATTATATTTTCAATATTCCTTTATTCCCCAATGATTTCTAAAGAAATTGTGGGGAGGGTGTGTCATCCATGTTGTTTATCTTGTTCTTATACATTAAGTACATAATCATATATATGTTCACAATGGAGGAAATGATCGCTTCTATGAGGAGGATAGGATAGGGTGTATTGTCTTTAATTTTGAGATTATAAGTGATAAAATACTTTTAGATCTTCTCTATATTTCTCCAAGATTCTCTAGAGATAATACATCCTCAAACTTCACATCCATATAAGATAACGAGAGTGAAGAGTCTCAAAGAGGATATTTTTATTATCCCATAGCCAAAGATCCACTAATTTACAATTATTATCAAGTCTATAATAAAATTTCCTCCCCCCATTTATCATTTCCTCAATGTTATAGTTCCAATTTAGCTTGTGATGAATATCGATTATAAGATACTTATAYGAAGGTACTTCCTCCAAGCTATTGTTGTCATACATGAAACTATGATAGGTGATCTTTTCAAATTTAATTATCATAACCTTTCTTWTGTTAGTCTTCATCATCATCCCTRTACTAGAGCAGAAGTCCTCGAGAATTTTAAGTAACTTTCTGAGGTCRTAGGAATTTCTTTCCATAAGAACAATATCATCGACATATAGGAGAAGGATGATGATTATACTAGAAAGAGTTGGCACAACATAACCTATAACTTCCAAACAATCTTCTAACTTGTCAATGTATATGCCAAAAAGAGGAGGGGATAGAGGACAACCTTGATTGACTCCAATATTACATTTAATTTCTTGCAACCATGCCTCAGTGCTCCTAAACTTGGAAATATCGGTCTCATACAKCCATACCACAACAACTCTCAACTCATAGGGAACTTATAGCACTTATAACATATTCCAAAGGTTAGTCCTAGACACAGTGTCAAAACATTTCCTAAAGACAATGAAACAACAAAGTATATTGATTTTCTTGTTGTGACACTCCTCTACAATGATCCTAAATGTAACAAGGTGGTCCATAGTTGAATGATAGCCTCTAAAATTGGCCTATCCTTTAGCTCTTTTTTCCATTGCTTTCTAGCCATATGCTTATCTTATTTTCCAAAATACTTCCATATAGATTGGCTAAAATGGGGCTAATCATAATGGTCCTATAATTAGAGGGATTGCTTTTATCCCCACTTTTAAAAATAGGTACAATGAGGCTTTGATTCAAAGGTTTAGGGAAGCCTTGCTTGACTACTAAATTGAAGAACTTGTGTATGTGAGGGATCAGAACAAACCCTCCAATTTTTAATATTTCATCTTGGTATCTTTCAACTATAATTACCCCTTAAACTAAAGGGGTAATTATAGCGTTATATAAAATAATTCTAAGAGGTATATATATAATTAAATATTAAACTTAATCTCCCTTGAATCAGGGGACAATGAAGGTTAATGATGGCCCTGTCACTTGGAGGGCGGAGTACCATTAGGGCATGCATGGTTAACTCATCATGCAGGAAAATGTGGGATCATTGAGGTATGGCAATGTGTGGGAGAGTACATAGCGTTTATGGTTTTAAGAGGAGTATAAAGGTTCCAGATGGGCATCGTGTGGATGTTGGTTGGTTTGAGTACTATAACATCAAAGTCGAGCATGAAATGAAATTGAATGAGAAGAAGTACCAAGAGAATATAATGGAACAATGTGGCTTCGATAATCTTAAGAACTAGGGTAGAAACTAGGTTGTAGCTTGTTTAGACTCCTTGTCTCATCAACTATAAGAGTGATTCTTGGTAAGAAAATTGATACATGGGTCATCTTTGCATCTTTGGTTTTTCACTCTATTTGTAGTTTCTATGACTTTACTAGGGGTGGGGGTCTAATTCAGTTCTGTGAGGTGGGTCATGGCGTATCCCTAGCTATCGTCTCTCCGCTAAAGGTTAAGTGTCAATTTTTTGATAAAGTCTCTCTAATCATAGATGTTGTTGGAAAACCCTAGGGAGGAGGGGTAAATCTTGAATACTAGATGTGCATTGGATTTCTATTGAGATTGAGTGGGAATACATTGTGGTATAAGGGGTGTGGTGCCTTTAATGTTGTAGTAACTCCATGGCAGGTGCGAGCTATGTCAAGAATATGTGAACTGTGGTTATTAGAGGATTTCAAGTAGTAGAAAACACTATGGGAACATCTAGGAAAACATGAAGATGGTATGGCGAAGACTCATCCGATTCAGAGGATCCTAAACCAATGAGGAAAAGGTCCTATAGGAAAGATAAGGAGTAGTCTTAAGCCAAGCCTAGATTCAAAGGCACATGGGATGAGAAGGAGGAACTGCTAGCACATAAACGATACTATTAGGACACACCCAATAATTTCTAATAGGAATTCGAGAATTTAATGGGTATGGTGAAGAAGAAGTGGAGTCAAACTTCCAAGTATGGAATTGAAGATGGATTCTAGAATTTGGTGGTGGAAAAATTATTCTCCCAATTGCAAGATACAAATTTCTTTAGGATAAAGGAATTCTACTAGATTGTAAAGACGTTGGTTGTTACTGCATTGGAACAACAAGATCNAAACTTCCAAGTACGGAATTGAAGATGGATTCTAGAATTTGGTGGTGGAAAAATTATTCTCCCAATTGCAAGATACAAATTTCTTTAGGATAAAGGAATTCTACTAGATTGTAAAGACGTTGGTTGTTACTGCATTGGAACAACAAGATCTTCAACAACCTAAGGTTTGGGACAAGTTGTTAAGATTAGAGGCCTAATTCATTGTATCAATCGGTGTTTGGACTAAGTTTCAAGGTTGCATAATGGGATCCCAAGGCAGGGGAGGGAACAATGGAGGTTGGGGGAACCTCAGACTCAAATGGAGCTAGATTCAACCTAATCATCATGGAGGAATCAAAATTCAACAACCAAAAGAAAAGGGTCAATGAATCGATTTCATACAGTTACATACTTAACTTCTTTTCAAATCGAGTTCATACAGTTACATCTGCTACGTTTCATGAAGTCTAAAGCCCGCAAGGCTATAAGATAAGAATTACCTTTTCAAATTCTCTTTATCGCAATACTGAACTAACACTATTTCAAGTCTTTTCTAAAATTCGAAGCCCGCAAGGATATCGGACTCTTTCCATCGGGTTCTCTTCATCGAGATGTTAATCTATCGTATTCACAAGTTTTTCTGGAAACCTGAAGCCCGCAAGCCTACTGGGCTCACTTTTTTGGGCTCTCTCCTTGTAATACGTCATTGTTACTGGACCCACTATCTTTCCATATAATGATGCAGTCAGATAGGTTTTCTCGCATCTGAAGTCAAATACGTCCACCATAGCGAATGAGGCTGGAATTCCTATTGCCTCCTTGAGGCCAGATGATGTTCACAGGATGTACCAACTACTGAAACCTAAAGTATACTTGAAAAAACAATTCTTAGATACATTTAGGAAAGAAAATCCCAACTTGGTTGAGATAATCAAATATTTGTGAGCTGACAACAAGCCTTTTACTACAAAGGATAATAGACTATATCAAATCCAATATCTCAAAGAACCCTACCATCTTTTGGAAAC
>JASDQU010244110.1:123931-134004 GCA_032191745.1 Picea mariana | reverse complement strand
TGGGAAACTTTACATTATTGAACGCCCCCCATGTGAGGAAGGAGGATGCAAATCTTAAAGAGCTTAGTCTATGCATAGGAATTGCTAAGGGTCACGACTCTAGAGGTGTGGTAAAAGAACATATCATAGCTTTGGGATTGATATCCCCTTTTCAACATTATCTGAATGCCATGGAGACCATTTTCCAGGGAGCCATGTTCTTTTAGGAAGTATTGGCCAACATTCAGGATAGTCAAGAAAAAGAGAAAGTATAGGATGGGAAAGAAGAGAAAAGGAGAATGGTCAATGAACAAAGGGAACATTTGTTAGCAACTGAACATGATCAAGATGAAGCCGAAAAGAAAGCCCGTGCAGAGAGAGAGTAAGAACAGGTGAAAAAGGAATTGGGGGTAGAGGAGCAAGAAAGAATGTAGAAGAAACTAGAGGAGGAGGCAACCCAAAATACTTCAAAGGAAGAAAAGAGAAAGAAAGAGGGAGAAAATAAAATGAATGTTGAGGAAGAATCTAGAAAGAAAGAGAAATAGGAAAGGAATAAATTTGACTAAGAAAAGTAGAAGGTTGAGGAGTAAAAGAAAAGCAAAGAAGAAATAGAAGCCAAGAAGGGAGAAGAGGAGGCAGTTGAAGCACAAAGGATTAAACCGAATAAATTGCAAGAGGCCAAAGATAAAAACATTTTTCCTTCACCAAGGCAAGGAATCATATTGGGCACAACACAAGGGATTACCTTGCTAAACTCCCCCTTCTATCTAGTGTTAAGGTTTAAGCTATTATTAGAGTTCTTTGCATTTCACTAGATAATAATAGCATAAGATAAGATCACTGAGAAATACACAATCACAAGAGACACATCATTTATCCTAGGAAACCCTCATGGGGGAGAAAACCCAGCAAAAAATTCCTTATTATAGATAGCCAATACAATGCCAAGAGATAACTCAAACAAATACAGAAAGTCCTCTACCAAGAATGTGCCTCTCTCTCTCTTCTCCAACTACAGCTCCGAAACTTGCTCCTCAATGAACAAGTGTGTGTGTATCTAAGTGAGGTGCTAGCCTCCTTATTTATACAACTCTGGCACGTGTGGAGGTGTCTTTTCACTGGCAAGGCCGATTTCTTCTTATGGGTGGTTCTAACCATCTTTAATATATATTCTAGGGCCCTTTAATATATTCTAGGATTGACTTCTTATTTTTCCTATTACAATTATGTTTTGACCAATCCGCAAAAGGGGATTTGGTCTTTTATGTCAATAGTCGACACGATCAATCCGCAAAAGGGGATTGATCTAATGAATAATACATCAATAATAATTAGAATACACTTTGCAGTTACATTATTTCAACACTCCCCCTTAACAAGAAGGGTATTCTACAACAACATCGGGGGAGAGAGAGGGCAACATCATCAACGACATCAGTTGAGTGAGAGGACAACATTATCAACAACATCTTGGAACACTGACTGGTGTTACCCATGATTTTGGTCAATCTTGATGGTGTATTGATGATGGTGTACTCAGGCTCCTCATAAGAACTTTCTCCTGAGAAAAGTGACATTCATCTCTTCCCAGAAAACTTACTTTTGAAGAGAGTTCGCAGGTTGCTAATATCCTAGGGTGCAAGAATGACCCATTCTCACAGGCTGCCTTAAGCTAGGGTGCGAGCTTTTCGCACTGTGCTACATAGCTAGGGTGCGAACTTGTTTTAAAGCTTTGAAAAAGATGAAGTCTAGATGGTTCTAGAAGGGAATCTTCTAGAAGAATGGGTTGGCATTCGAATGGTTATCCTTGTATTGGTTTCCCTGATATTGTGGGATCATTCTTATCTAAGTAACCATCTCATTTTCTCCTATATATTGATGGAATTCTCATGGAAAAGGTTAAGCAAGATTCATTGGAGAATTGGTGAAAGAATTGTGTGAAGGACTTAGCTTGAACAGGAGCTTGGAGACTCTAGCAAGTCTATCAAGAGGATTTGATCTTTTTCATACAAGGATCGAACAAGTGTGTGTGTTGGAGCCAAGAGCCACCGAAAGGAAGCTTGCGACATCAAGGCGATCAGGTTGTATCTTCTACTTTTGATTAATATGATATAGTGGCATGTCCTTTTCCATAAAGTCATTCTCACTTTATTGTGTAATTCCTTGATCATACACATAAGTTGACATTTGAATATATTTTTCTATCTTCACTTTAGTTGGTTTGTGTTGTCTTGGTCTTGACCTCACAAGAGCACTGGAGCAAAGCGGGAGCAACAGAGACCCTAGGAAGCGATACAAAGGTATGTTACTTGTTCCTTCCTATTAGCTAATTCAATGGTCATAACTTAGGGAAAGAGTCATGTCCTGTCCTGTTTTGTTCTAGATCCAGGTGGATCTAGGGAGATCTGTTAGTGTCCGCACCTACCGATTAGTCCGATAACAACTGGCATATCTATAAATCATCGAAAGTTTTTCTCATCATCAACACAGCAAAGACGCTAGAGCATCATCAACACAGCATGGAGTTGGAGAAGCATCGTCATCCTCATTGGCATGAGGCTAAGGTAACATCATCATCATCATCATCTTCAACATTAAAGCTGAAATAATATCATCATCATCATCTTCAACAAGGACTCAGGAGCTGAAGTGGCATCATCATCATCATCTTCAACAAGAGGTTGAAGTGGCATCATCATCATCATCTTCAACAAGAAGCTGAAGTGGCATCACCATCATCAACTTCATCAACATGGATTAGTATAACACTAATACATCATCATCATCAATAACATCAAAAGGATGATACAACATCAAAAGAAGCAATAGCACAGCACAAAGGCTGGCAACACAGCATGAGGTTGGCAACACATCATCACAACACAAGGATGGCACATCATCACAGCACGAGGCTGCATGTCATCAACACGAGGCTGGCATCACAACACTTAAGCTGGAAACACATCATCGCAGCACGAGGTTGGCACATCATCACAGCATGAGTCCGGCATGTCATCAGCACGAGGCTGGCATCACAACACTTAAGCTGGCAACACATCATCGCAGCACGAGGCTACACACCATCACAGCACGAGGCTGGCTCATCATCACAGTACAGGGCTGGCACACTACACAACAATTAAGCTGGAAACACAACACAACAATTAAGCTGGAATCACAACACAACAATTAAGCTGGAATCACAACACAACAGTTAAGATGGAAGCACAGTACTAGACTGACTTTACGTCACAAAAATTAAGTTGGAAGCACAGTACTAGGCTGGCGTATCTCAACACAACAATTAATTTGGAAGCACAATACTAGACTGACTTTACATCATAGCAATTAAGTTGGAAGCATAGTACTAGATTGGCTTTACGTCACAACGATTAAGTTGGAAGCACAGTACTAGGTTGGCATATCTCAACACAACAATTAAGCTGGAAGCATAGTACTAGATTGGTTTTATGTCACAACAATTAAGCTGGAAGCACAGTACTAGGTTGGTGTATCTCAACACAACAATTAAGCTGGAAGCAAAATACTAGACCGGCTTTACGTCACAACAATTAAGTTGGAAGCACAGTACTAGGTTGGCATATCTCAACACGACAATTAAGCTGGAAGCACAATACTAGACTAGCTTTACGTCACAACAATTAAGCTGGAAGCACAGTACTAGGCTGGTGTATCTCAACACAACAATACTCCCCCTTTCGAGGGAGGTCCTTTCAGACTATACCAAACATATCTCGAAAGTGCTCAAACTTTACACGAGATAGAGGCTTGGTCAACACATCGACAACCTGTTCATCTGTGCTAACATATTGGAGCTTTATGGCTCCTCTCTACACCATGTCACGGATGTAATGATATCAGATCTCTATGTGCTTCAACTTGTCATTAAATATAGGATTATTTGTCATCTTTATGCAGCTTTGGTTGTCACATAGGATTGTGGTTTCTTCCATCTCTAGGTCGAATATAACGGTCAACAACTTTCGAAGCCATATAGCTTCGTAGCTGGCAGAACACACAACAATGTATTCTGCTTCCATTGTACTAAGAGCAATGATGGATTGCTTCCTACTCTGCCATGAGATCATGGCTGATCCCAAACTGAAACAACATCATGAAGTGCTCTTCCTGTCAGAGACACTTCCAGCCCAATCTGAATCAGTGTACCCACTCAGTGTGAAATCATGATCTCCATCATAACCAAGACCACAATCTAATGTACCCTTAAGGTACCTCGTCACATGTTTTGCAACAACTAGGTGAACATGTCTGGGTTCTACCAGAAACTAACTCAAAGTGTTCATGACAAAACAAATATCTAGTCTGGTGTTCGTCAGGTACATTAGCAATCCAATGATCTGTCTATACAGCGTGGCATCAATCAATTATGACGAAGTGTCGACCTATAGCTTCATCTTCGCTTCCATGAGTGTATTCATGGACTTGCATTCTAACATGTTGAATCTCTTCAGGATTTCGACTACATACTTCCCATGGTTAAGGAAGATTCTCTCTAGGCTTTGCCATACCTCAAGACCTAAGAGATAATGCATTAGGCCAAGGTCTTTCATATCAAATTCTACAACAAACTTCTTCTTACTCTTGGTGATGAGATTTTCTTCTCTAGCTAAGAATAAGTCATCCACATACCGTAGCAATATCATTGGCTCATCATTCATAACCTTGAAGTAGAGGTTAGAATCAGTTTTACTCTTGGTAAAGCTCGTCAGGAAACTATCAATTCTACCATATCAAGCTCTAGGAGCTTTCTTCAACACGTATGGATCCTTCTTCAACTGCCATACATGAGTCTTTTTATCTTCAATATTCAAATCAATTTTTCTCATTACATTGTACCAATCTGGTACACTTGCTTAGTTGCAGCTCAATCTGCACAATTATGTGCTCTCTCTATGTGCTTTATGTAAAACACTATCTGTCTCATTGTCTGGGAGTATGTCTTCTATTCTCTCTTCAACTGTTCCTTCTGGAATATGGGACTCTGCACCTGCAGCTGCTCTGAGGATGAGAAAGACTGCTTCATTCTCATTGTGGCTACTAAAATCTAAGAGTAACTCCTCTTATTTTATCACGACAACAGTTTCATTTGAAATTGAGAGTGGCTCAATAACTGATATTGAATATAACTCTTCTTCTTTCATGGAGGTAACTCTATATTTCATTGTAGTCATGTCTCCATGACCCAACTAGTGTACTTCACCAACTGCCACTCAGTTTTAAATATGGAGATGTCTCCCCCTACATCTCATACTATATATGAATCATGGTTGTTCTGGTTGTCTTCATAAATATTGGAACTATTTCTTCAATAAGTGTCTCGTTGTAGTCTTCTCCCTTTTGCTAGGAGAATCCTCTGGACATTCATCAGGATTTGTACATCTGCAACATGTTTGATCTATATAGATCAATATTGGAAGTAAATATTGACTTCTCTTCTCATGGAAGAATCCATATCCTAGTCTTTCTGACTGGCTTCCTTCTTTGTCACTGAAACAGGGGAATATTCCCAGGAGATTTCATATCTACTAGAAGTTTTTGAAGCTATGATCTAGTCTTCTCACGACATTTGTCTCCCAGTCATGGAAGTTGACTCTTCATTTGATACTTTCTGAGATCAGGCTTACTCTCGATTTCTTCTGAGTCTATAATGACTTCATCATCTCTTACAAGGTATACTTGGTGTTGAATACCAAGTCGAGTTCTGCTTCCCATTCTAGTGTTAGGTCATTTTTGGAGCCTTCTACTCCTTTCAGTCAATCTTCATATGAGATATTCTGAATCTCAAGAGATAGCTTCTTCTTCATCTTCTTTGGTACATGAGTGTATATGGTCATGTACATAGCATGTTTCATGTCTCATTTAATACATTGCCTTCTGCAACCTTCACTATAGCTTCCTCAGGGTTATTACCTGTGACCTGGAACAAGGTCAACAAAACAACAAGCAAGAATAATGTCCTTTTGATAATAGTAGATAAATCAATAGCACGAATAATCATCACAGTAGCTCCTTTAGAGCTATCACTTGTGGCTTGTCAAAAGAAAAGATCAAAAGTAAGAGATACAATACGAAATGAGGTCAACATTCTTATAGTGTTGTGATCGAACATTCCTTCATGGCAACCTGAAACTAACACATGAGGTTTCTCCTGGGACCTGGAGCCTTGTCCTCAAGAATGAGTGCTTGCTTTTCTTTCAAGTCTCCTTACTCAAGATGATGAGTGCTTTCTTCAACCTGTCTTTTGTACTGAGACAATACGCTATCTTGACAGAAGGTTGGGTTAGAGGATAAGCTCTATGATCTCAACTTTTAATCCATCTAATACCTTGACTCATAATTTGATCAAAGGTTAGAATGATGGTCATAGATACAACATGCAACACTGATCAAAATAGTGTCATAACAAATAGATGCATATCAGAATAATCACACCTGGGTTGCATCATTCCTATGAATGTGTTGGATCTTGAGATTCTTATGGATCTATGGCAAGAGATCCCTTCTCCTGCAAATACCCTTTAAATCTTAACTGTTTAAACATGTGTGAGTACATACCTCTGATGACATTTGCAGGTCGAGGCACCATTTGGTAACAGCGGTAATGATCACCAACTCTTAAGAACTTCAAGGGTGACTTCAACTAGTACTACGGCTGCAACTGCAACTGTAATTGATACTGCAATTGGTTATGAGACTGCAACTACAACTTAGGGTTTTATGAGGAAACCCTAATTTTTCAAACTTCAAATTTTGAAATCCTGATCCAGGGGATAGATGCGCTCAGTTGAGGCGAGTAAGCTGGTGCAGTGAGATTTATGAAAATCCAACTTTTACCCCCTCAAACTTGACCAACAGATTTCTGGACTGGTGCTTCTGGTTTTCTGGTACTTGGGTACTTCTGGTACTCTGGTTTTCTAGTACTTTGTGAAAACTAGGGTTTCACTTTCTGGGAGATCTAGCCACTGAAAAAGTTGTGCTGAGGATGCCAAAGTGATCCTTGAGGAAGGGCACACTTTTCTAGATGGTTTTGGGGCTGAAATACTTCTTCAATAAAAAGCCCTAATTTGCATGTACGACAAGAGTGACGTTTTTCACTTTCTCTTGTGAAAGATGCTCTCTTCAGCTTAGCTCTGAAACCATGTTAAGGTTTAAGCTATTATTAGAGTTCTTTACATTTCACTAGATAACAATAGCATAAGATAAGATCACTAAGTAATACACAATCACAAGAGACACGTCATTTATCCCGAGAAACCCTCATGGGGGAGAGAACCCAGCAAAAACTTACTTATTATAGATAGTCAATACAATGCCAAGAGATAACTCAAACAAATACATAAAGTCCTCTCCCAAGAATGTGCCTCTCTCTCTCTCTCTCTCTCTCTCTCTCTCTCTCTCTTCTCCAACTGCAGCTCTGAAACTTGCTCCTTAATGAACAAGTGTGTGTATATCTAAGTGAGGCGCTAGCCTCCTTATTTATACAACTCTGGCACGTGTGGAGGTGTCTTTTCATTGGCAGGGCCAACTTCTTCTTATGGTTGGTTCTAACCACATTTAATATATATTCTGGGGCCCTTTAATATATTCTGGGACTGACTTCTTATTTTGCCTATTACAATTATGTTTTGACCAATCTTCAAAAGGGGATTTGGTCTTTTACAATAGCCGACATGATCAATCCGAAAAAGGGGATTGATCTAATGAATAATACATCAATAATAATTAGAATACACTTTGCAGTTACATTATTTCAACATCCAGCCACTCCACTCAACACCATACTCCACGGTTTATCTTACTCATCCTCACAGTTAATGGATATTGATGACACAGTGGTATCCCCGGGGGAGCATTTCTTTAGAAAATACAAAAGGAGACTTGATAAGAGGGAAACAAAGTGGAAAAATATAGAAGAGACCCCCAACAAGGAAACACCAAACAAGGTAATCGAGTGGAATCTTGGAAGCCAAGATCCCCAAGAAAATGCAATAGACACAACCTTTGCTTTAAGCACTTTTGTAGGTGCAAATTGCATCATTGTCACTGAGCTCAATGGTACCTAGATAGCTACAAATGAAGGGTATCAAATTTAGAAGAAAAAATTAGAAAATAGGGGAATCAAATTGAAGATGAGTTCAAACAACAAATTGGTGAGAAAGCCCAAAAACACAACGTTGAATTTGTTATGACCCAAGGGGGGCATGTATAAGGTTAAATGGATATGATATGATCCCAAGGGGGGACATATATGGGGATACATGTACATGTGTTGTGTAAATATATATGTAATAGGGTCGACCTAATAGTAAAGGGGCCTCATGTGTAGGCGTGAATATGTATATACATAGATCATGCATTCATTATTGAGGGAAGTGAATTGTGATGTATGAATGTAATTGAGTATTTAAAGGAGGATCTCCTATTATTTAAATAGTTATTGTGTAACTCATCTTTTTTTATCTATAATGGAGTTGTGCTCCATGCTCACGTTTTAAGCATTTGGTACATAACGTTTGGTATCGGAGCATTGAATATCCTAGAGTTTTGCTTCTTCAATCAAGTCATCTTGGCATTTTCGCTATAATTTTTTTTTTTAATGGGTCACTTAAGATATCAAAACTTGGAGGTTATTTATAAGACATAGTGAGGCTCCTATGGTACAAATTTCATATTATGGGCCATTACACTTTCAAAGTTACATCCTATGGAAGATAGGGTTTTTTACTAGTCCTATAATTAGTCTCAAACATGTGCTCTGGGTAAAACAATCATATATTCTTCAATGAGGATCCAAATTCCATTAGACTAATTGCATTTGAAAGAGGATAATCCATATTATTTATGGTACGAATTTCATAAGTAGGTATTGAATATTGGACATGTAGAATTCTATACAAGTTTTCTCTCTAGGAAAGGCCTAAAATCAACAAGGTTTGGGAAAGTTACCATAACTTTCACTTGGCACACACAATTTTTGTCATACCTGTGACATTGTAGAGAAGACATATTAGAGTACTATAGGCCAAAATTTTAGACTTGTAGGGGCTGAAATTTCATAAATACATATAAGGAAGTCTAACCAAAAGGACATACTCCAAATCAAGGTTTCAAAGGTATGTTTACTTAAAACTATCATAACTTTTGACTATGATGTCTGATTGAGCTGATTCAATATCCACTGGAAAGAGAAAACATAGAATATTATATCGAAACAAGGATTATAACTATTTTAGGTAAGTATTCCTAGTATATTGAGGTTGTAAGTTGAGGTTTGGGTTAGACCTCAATTAAGAATCAATGGAAATACCTTACTTTAGTGGAAATGAAGATGAAGATGAAATCAATCCTATGGAATGGTTGAGGATAGTAAATAAATATGGAATACATGATTTAATGCAACAACTTGTTTGTTTCATGAAGCTTATAAGTGGTGGATGAGTATTGATCGTGATACTAGATTGAACATCACATGGGAAAAATTTGAAGAACTCTTCTCAGATAAATGGATTGGGGATACAAAAAGGGAGGAGATGTATAAAATTCAAGAGGAGTTAAAATAAGAAAAAGAAGAGACCGAGAAGAAGGGTGTTGAGCTATCTAAGATACGAGACCTTAATGAAGCACTTGTTAAAGAAGTTCAAAAATTAAAATAGGGAATGAGTAGTAAAGGGAAGTGGGAAAATGAGGAGGCAGGGGAAGAATTGAAAAATAAAGATGAAGAAATATGTAGATTACAAAATCATAATAAAAAACTATTGGACGAGGTTAAGATATAAAAAGAAAAAAATGAGCATGTCCAAAATCAAGAAAAAGAAAGGATATTAGATGAAGAATCTGCCAAAATACTTGAAGGGGAAATTTGCAAGAAGGTTGAGGAATCCCTAAATACTAATGAGGTAAAATTAGAAATGCAATCAAGAATTGAAAAATGATGTCAAAATTTGATATATGGGGTCACATTGCAGATTCAAAAGGAGAAAGAAGACAAGATTCAAGAAGGTCACTAGAAGATACTTAAAGAAGTTGAACTTCATCTAGAGGATGTACATGCC
>JASDQU010244110.1:87226-101468 GCA_032191745.1 Picea mariana | reverse complement strand
TGTGCAGAATGAATGAAAACCGTAAAATGTGAAACTATATCGACAACCTCATTACCATGAAATATTTCAAGGAAAACAAGAAGGTTTATCTCAACATTATCAAGGAAGACAACAATGTGATATCAACATTATCAAGGAAGACAAGAAGGTCGATATCAACATTATCAAGGAAGAAGATGGAATACTTGTCAATATTCACGGAACAAGCCATCACAAAACCATTCTTCAACAAGCTATTATCAGAGGCCAACAACCACTATAAATTGGAGAAGCTTCAACAACAATACATTGAATCAAAGGAAAGAGAATTATGCAACGACTACCCACCAATGATTACAACCGAAAATAATTAATTTTGGATGGATGGATCATCATCAAATGAAAGAAGAAATCAGGAACATAAGAAAATCATATTACTTGGTTTGATCACATGTGAAGCCTTTAATTGCAAAGCTTCGAGGACAAATACTTTTTAAGGAGGGTACTATGTTATGACCCAAGGGGGGCATATATAGGGTTAAATGTATATGATATGATACCAAAGGGGGGATATATGGGGCTAAATGTACATGTAATGTGTAAATATATATGTAATAGGGTTGGCCTAATAGTAAAGGGGCCTCATGTGTAGGTATGAATAGGTATACATAGAGATCATGTATTCATTATTGAGGGAGGTGAATTATGTTGTATGACTGTATTTGGTTATGTGGAGGAGGTTCTCCTATTATTTAAGGAGTTATTGCATAACTTATCTATCTTGGAGTTGTGCTCAACGCTCACATTCTGTACATGGTGTGTACTTCTATAATGTTATGATATTTTAAGCATTTGGTACATAATATAATTGGAGGCGTTGAAGAAGCAACATTTGTAGGATGTTGAGAAGATAAAAAATAACAACAAAAGGGGATCACTCTCTCTAAGCAACATAAATTGAAAATTATAGAATATGGAGAGAATATGAGGACTCTTGAAGCCAAAATGAAAGAGAGCAACAAAACCACCATCATCCTTGAAATTGTGAAGGAAGAATATTTGACATCCAATGAAGATTTTAGGGAATCCCATAGACATTTATTCTCCAAGTTTAGAGAAATTCAACAATGTCACTGTGATTTGACAAGGCTGTTAGATCATGTAGAAGAGAAAAAAGAGAAAATAAAGCTTCCTGAGATGATTTTGATGTAGTTATGATCCAGATTTTATGAGCATAACGAAATGAATACATATTATTAACAGGTTCTTAACACAAAATAATAGAGATACAGTAAAACTAGTTTTCCATTCAATAACGAAATAAGTTGAAACTGTAAAATGTAGCGAAAACAAGCTTGTTGGAATGGTGGCGGCTTATCTCTGAGAAGAGATTTGATGAATGCGTGCATTCACAAGAAGAAGATTACAATGAGGCTCTGAAGGCCTTTTTACAATAAACAAGAATGCTAAAAACCCTAGACATCCAAAAACCTAACCCTAGGAGATGAAGCGCCAAAAGTCATGTGGGCCCCGTTTGGGTAAGTTAGTACATCAACTTCCCGGGGTCGTAACTTTTGCGTACGATCTTCATTTTAGGCGTGTGATAGATCGTTGGAAAGGTATCATTGAGGAGATTCATTTTGGGGGCTCAATCATGCCTTTGTCTATCATTGAGAAGCTTGATCCTGAAAATCCTTCATTTAGGCCCTCAAAATGGCCCTGGAAGTTAAAACTGCTAAAAATAGTAAATTGCCAAAATTGTCAGAAAATTGTTTTGAGCTAGTTGGAAAAGGTGGGTGGCCATCGATATCCATCTGGATCAAGTTATGCATTGACAAATAAAATATACATATACTCCTTCATACCTCCCTAAATTTGATCATAGAGAGAAGGGGAAAACCCAGGTACTACTGGACACATGGAAGTCCTCTTATGAGGACATTGAGGAAACTGTGGAGATCACCACCAAATATTGCTTCAGAATGTGGAATTCAACAGATGACATCTTAGAACAGTTTGGAATTCCAGTTATGGATGAATTGAATCAATTAGTTCCCAACAAGCTAAGAATTGTATAAGTTGAGCAGAGTTGAGACAACAACAAGCAAGAAATTTCCTAGCTTAGTGGCATAAATAAAGATGTCTTGAACAACTACTTGGTAAATCCAATAAAGCTTGCCACTATGATTGATTCCTACATTAAAAGGGTGCACAAAGATTTGGAATGAGAGGTTGTTGAAAGGATTTATGATAGAGAGTTACGAGTTGAAAGAATGAAGTCAGAGAGGATAAAAGAACTCTCCAAAGGTTATGATAGGTGAACCTCTTATAGAGATAGTTTATTCAATAAAAAGTCCTCTTAAATATTCTAAATAACTAATGTATTAAATTCAAATGTAAAGGGAATTAAAAATGTACGAAAAGACAAAATTGGCGGGATGAAACATTTGTAATTGTAACATTAGCACTTACAAAAGTTGAAGAGTCTCTCTTATTCTATAAAAGAGAGTGATTGTAATAGAGTAAGGGACTTTTTCTCAGCATGTACAATTGTTATATTCTTATTGCATAAATAAATGATAGAAGTGTTATTTGGTGGCCATGGATGTTATTTTGTTGTAATGTGGGATTCCTCCCTATTTCAATGAATGTCAATTGGTTTTGTGAACACTCATGCATGTGAATTTTTTCTTTGTATATGTTTAATAAAACTAATGTGTGCATGGTTGTTATCAGATACAGTGGTGATGTATCAAGTTTAGAAAATAACTTTTATATGCTATATAAGGTTTATTGCTTATTACATATTGCTGACACTATGGATTCCTCCAAATGTTAAGTAATACAATTTAATGTTGTATCTGACGCTTTAGATTAGCTCCTGATTAGGATAGTTTAGACAAGTAGCTAGATAGTTATGTTCTCCATTTAATAGATTTGGACTTAGAATAGTTGTTAAAAGTAAATTTGATTCATTCTTTGATTTCTAAAACAAAATCTCAATGGAAACTAGGCCCACATATTGATCAAAGTTTTCAAATTGCTACCCTAAATGAGAGTGAGTCTAATTGGGACTCATCATCGAGCATCCTCCCTTACTGATTAACAAGCCATTTTGGCTCGTCAACAGAGCCCTTGATGCAAATTGAAGGGGATCAAACTTAGTTAAGTAAGTCAAGTCCATGATTTGGAACCTACCATTACATCACTAGCTCTACTAGTTGTCGTAATTTCTTGCTTTATTATCTTGGAATTAGTACAAGGAATGTGAGTTTTGTTGTCCCATATGACCCTTTGGTCTCACGAAAGGTTTATTAAAATCTATCTATATATCAATGTATCTATCTATACTCTTTGGGATGGGTGAATAATGATCTAGAACTGAAAGCTACCAAATAGAGTAATCTTAAATTTTCTGAGTGAAAATTTTATTAATGAAGTAGAAGTTGATGTAGTGTGTATATATGTTTGTGACATCGTGTTTTGTAATCCTTGTATATATATGAGGGATGTCATCTCCATAAGAAAGGTGAACCAATACCCCTAGTTAGGGATGCCATTTTATTTCCTTTCTCTCTTAAGTATTTTTAAATTTGCTTTCAAGCTTGTTCATTCAAACATACAATGTTTGTGAGAAGGACAAACCGATATTTCCTAGCCAATAATGCCATTTTAACTCCCTTTTTGTTTCATATATTTGCAAATTTGTTTTGAGTTCATTCATCTCCTTTATGTTTATTTAAATATAATGTTTTTGTAAGTTATTTTTATTTGATAAGTTTTCATTATTTTCCTTTTTTCAGTTAAAGGTTAACCTTAACTTAATCTTACCTTTAAATGCCATGAGGTTTCCCTTTTTATACATTTTCAAATTTGTTTTTAAGTTAGTTCATTTGTTGAGTTTGTGTTTATTTAAATATAGTGAATTTTTCATTATATGAATTATATGTTTTTACTATTTTAATTTAAGGGGTTAATTCAACTAGTTGTTATCGATGTTGGGTATTTGGCTCATTCTATGAAAACTAGAACTTAGTTTAAATCTTTTTAGGTGAGACATAATTAAACTTCCCTACATTTTTTATTTTTATACTTTTCTTTTTTTTCAATTGAAAATTAGCTTAAAATTAAACTTGTTTCTAAACATCATAATCATTCTCTTTTGTATATGAACATTCTCACAAAAATCAAATTTATATTTCATTAAAATTATTTAATGTTTTTGTTTATTGGCATTTTCTTCAGCCTAATATGAGGGAGATGTGTATTTCCTTCCATGTTCAACATAAAGTTGGCATGTGACACTTTTAAAAAATATTAATAACACAAAAATATTTCAATGTCAGCCATAAACAAAATATTTCAATATCCATCTTAAATAAAATAATTCTCTATCAACTCTCTCTCTCTAGATATAGAGGGAAAGAGTAATTGAAAGTAAAATTATGATTTTGTTAATAGGTGCTTTCTACTTCTCATAATGAAGGAGTTACATAATTCCTTCAATTCTTAATATTATGGACTTACATGTGACATTTAAAAAAATAATAATAAGAAAAAAATAATATTAATAATTTTGTATCAACATTCATAATTTTATATTATTTCCCACATAGGTGCTTTCTACTTTTCTATATTAGGGAGATGCTTAATTCCTTCAATGCTTAATATGGAGTTAACATATCATTTAAAAAAAATATTAGTAAAAACAATTGAAAGTATACAATTGAAAGTAAAAACATTCTTATGGTTAAAACATTTGAATGGTGGGTTGAGTATGAAGGAAATGTGCAATTCCTTGAGTGTTCAACATGGAGTTGACATGTTAAATTCTTATGGTTAAAACATTTGAATGATGTGTTGAGTATGAAGGAAATGTACAATTCCTTACGTGCTCAACATGGAGTTGACATGTATCTCGAGGAATTTGATGCCCCTAGAGATGAGTTAAGATGGATCTAAGCTAGTTTATTCATGAAATTGGAAAAATGAATATCTAAACCATAAAAGAAAACAAAATACTTAATATTCCTAAATTATTAACATTATAATAATGTAAGTATGCAATTATAATATTTTATTAATTTGGAAGTTATTTTTTATTACAAATATTTATTTATTAAATTGGAAATTGTTTATAAAATATAAATGCATTGTTTTTAATAATAAAATTGATGTAAACCATAAACTTTATAAAATTTAGTATATGTGTTTTTCTTAATATTTTTTAGTATAATATAGAATAATTTTTTATTATAATATTAAATGAGATTAACCATTAAGAACATATCTTTTTTTTTATCACAAGTTTAAATTTAAAACTTATAGGTTCAAATCCAAATAAAGATAAGATATATACACTTCCATAAGCTTTAACATAAATTGCATGCTTTTACTTATAATTATACAATATGTAAACATCTAATTATAATAAAATATTTTTTTAATAAATTTGTATTTCAAATTAATATTAAAATAATAGATTTGTATTTCAAATTAATATTAAAATAAAATTTTATTCAGATGATTACTTTTAAACTAAATATAATAATTAAAAATCATCATTTTGCAATTGACAAAAATGGTCAAGAGATTGAGAACACGGGCTCGCAACGCAGAGAAAAAACATTGAGCACATGGGGCACAGGTACATTATATATAATATATTGAAATTAAACGGTAATTAATATCAATCACAATCCACGATGATTGAGTGTTTTATATTATCAGGGTTTTAAAAGCTTAAAAGTATCCGTTACATTTTGACCGTTGGAAGGCAGATCTATAAATTCAAATTCAAAACTTCCTTTCCTCTCACATATGATTATTCATTGTTAACATTTCTGATATCTGCTATTTACAGGCCTCTCTTTGCTTTGATCTCTGCTGGCGATCGATAACTGATGTTTGCGATCAAATCTCTGATATTCGGCTATCTGTCTCAGCGCAAGCTGAGTTACAAATTTGCCCGCATTTTGTTCTAACTTGTGTCTTTTTCTTTGTAGTTCTTTCGTTTTTTGTTTTTTTTTTTGGTTTTGCTTCTGCATTGTTGTTACAGGTTTTTTCAATACAAAAAGCATGAAGACTAGCATCGAATCGCCAGTGTCTATGAGCGCTAAGAAACCCTGCAAAAGACCAGAGCAAAGACGCCCTCTGCAGGATCATTCAGCACCTGCAAGACAAAATGTATGCAGTCTTGATATATATATTGGTGTTTTAGGATTGATATAAGACATGGTGTATACATTCTTCTCCGACTTTGTATGATCCTCAATAATTGGGTTTATGGTATATGAATATATTTGTGTTTTAGGGTTGATATATGATATACACTGTGTACTCTTCTCCAACTGTATATAACACTCACTTTGTATGACGCTCAACGATTGGGTTTAGGGTATATGAATATATTTGTGTTTTYAGGGTKGATATATGCTACACCATGTACTCTTCTCCAACTGTATATAACACTCACGGATATACTCTGTATTGGATTTGGGCTTTATGAATAGATTTGTGTTTTAGGATTGATATTATAGACATTATATTCTTCTCCAWWTTTATATGACCCTCATGGATGTATTCTGTATTGGGCTAAGGTTTTATGGATATATTCGTGTTTAGGATTGATGTGGACCTTGAATTTTTTATCGTTTTGTTATTGCAGAGCGATAGATTTATTTCACACAGGGGATCCATGGATTTTGATGTTGCTCGATATCTGCTCACTGAGAAGGAAAATGATGATAATGGCGTTTATACAACACCTTCAAAGGAATCTTATAAAAGGGAGCTTGCGGCAAGTTTATTGCAGGATGGAGATATTGCCTCCAAAAAATACAGGATTCTAAGCTTTACGAGCAAAGCTCCTGCTCCTCCTGAGGATTTACAGTCTCTCTATTCAGAAAATGTTGCTGTTGACAATGTGCCGAAATCCAGTAAATCACGCCGTTATATTCCTCAGGTAGGGCTATTCTAGAACCCTAATTAGTACTCTGTCTTAGATTGTGTGCAAACTTTTATATATAGTTCTGCTTAGGTTTGTAGGTTGTGTGCAGACCTTGGTTCTGCTTAGGTCTGTTTCCAGAGATTGGATAAATTCTTCAGCCAGCCCATAGGATTTATGGTTTAGGGTTCTGCTTAGGTCTGTTTCCAGAGATTGGATAAATTCTTCAGCCAGCCCATAGGATTTATGGTTTAGGGATCTGTCTTTGAATATTGAACTTACACTTTCATGTTAGTTTTATGTTTCATCTTTGACCAAACCCTTATGTTCAGGTTGGGATTGGGGTTTTGTCTCCGGGGATTGGACAAGTTACAAATCCTCCCTTGTTTCTGAATGGTTTTCTCTTGGAGTTAGGATGATCGAGTTCTACTGCTGTATCTATCTGTGCAGGGGATCTGCCTTTTTGTCATCTAGATAATTTGTTTTTAAGAAATACTGCTTATAGAAAAACTGCTGTCCTAGGGTGTATCTATGCCGTCAATCACCCGTGACTTGCAACTGGCCTCATCTGTGGAGCGCTGGTCTCTGCCTTAATTCAAGCCCAAGGCCTGATCACCTCACTGCTTGCCCCAAGACCACACTCCTGTGGGCTATTACCTAGAAAATTAAAAATTGTCAGCTGTTGATTTTGACATTTGTATTTTATTTTTAACTATCATATCATTGTTGGCAGTCTGCGGAGAGAACTTTGGATGCCCCTGAGCTTGTGGATGATTATTACTTGAATCTGTTGGACTGGAGTGCCAATAATATTTTATCGATAGCCCTCAGCAATACGGTGTACTTATGGGATGCCTCCAAGAGCACAACTTCTGAGCTCCTGACAGTCGATGATGATGTTGGTCCAATAACCAGTGTTAAATGGGCACCTGATGGAAGACATATTGGTGTTGGCTTGACTAATTCTGTTGTACAGCTATGGGATTCTGCATCTAATAGACAGGTAGAGTAAATTAATTATTGCTTGCATGTTTTCAGTTTCTTTATTTGTTTATCTAGTTGGAATCTCATTTGGTAATGTTTTTCAATGAACACAGTTAAGAGCCTTGAAAGGTCACCAAGCCCGTGTGGGTGCGCTTGCTTGGAATGGTCATATTCTTACAACTGGTTGCCTTGATGGTTTGATATTAAATCATGATGTCCGCATCCGTGATTCCATTGTTCAAACATACAGAGGACATGTGCAAGAAGTGTGTGGTTTGAAATGGTCTATGTCTGGCCAACAGCTTGCAAGTGGGGGAAATGACAATTTACTTCATGTATGGGACAAGAGCATGTCATCCTCTAATGCTGCAACACAGTATCTTCACCGGCTAGATGAACATTGTGCTGCGGTAAAGGCCTTGGCATGGTGCCCTTTCCAGAGCAATCTTTTGGCATCTGGTGGAGGTAGTGCAGACCGCTGCATTAAGTTTTGGAATACTCATACAGGAGCCTGCTTAAATACCATTGACACTCACTCTCAAGTTTGTTCATTATTATGGAATAAGCATGAGCGTGAGCTATTGAGTTCACATGGATTTAGCCAGAACCAGCTGACCTTATGGAAATATCCATCTATGGTTAAGATAGCAGAGCTTACTGGTCACACGTCTAGAGTACTGCATCTCGCAGAGGTATTCATTCTATTAATCTATGGCCAAATGGATTTTGTGCTGACAGTCTTTGTTTTTGTGCTGACTGTCTTTCCTTTGTTTTGTATTTTCAGAGTCCAGATGGGTACACTGTTGCATCGGCTGCAGGAGATGAAACTCTCAGGTTTTGGCAAGTCTTTGGAGCTCCTGATACCTTAAAGAGGACCAAGAGTAAAGATGCGGCTGGTGCTTTCAACATGTATCTCACGCACATCCGTTAAGCAGTTTGTCTGCCTTCAGGAATGAGCACATGASTATTATCTGTGATATAATAATAATTTCTTGCCTTTTTTATGCATTTCTCTTGCATTCAAGAAATGAGGTTTCTAAATATTATAAATTAAAAATAGATCTTTCCCTCCTAATTCATGTAGCTCAGTRGCAATCATAGGCTTAGGATGTTCTATTGCTTGACCATGCCTATTTTCAYGAGTTCACATTTAGTGTATGGCACAGTATATAGTTTCATTCTAAAATAGATGGGCATATTCAAGTCTTGTACAAGTCTAGGATGAAGCATATTCACTCTTCTTAGCTGGGAAGAAGACCTTTACTCAYTGAAAAGTGATGATCTACTCATTGAGTTCTTCAATGCAACTCCATCAATGTCAGACTTGTACATGACCGGRATGGCATCTCTGTGTCGACGGAGATGCCATCCCGGTCATGTACGACACGGAGATGCCATCCCGGTCATGTACAAGTYTGACATTGATGGGCCTGCATTGAAGAACTCAATATTGTTCTTTACTTAATGAGAGGAAAAGGCAATCTTCTCGGGTAACAATAGGGAATATGCTTGTACCAGAGTGCTTGTGTTGTAGGAATAAATAGTTATATCCCTTGCAATACATATCGAGCATGGACTTATGTTGTATTAAAGATACTGTACAATCTCAAGATACTGTAAGTCTATCTTGTTTAGCATATCTGTGTTTCACATTCTTTATACCAGAACTGTGACCATTTCACGATTTTACTTTTAGTGTATTAAGAGGTTTGTGCAGATATGACATATAGTTTTGTTGTCAACCGAGGGGCAACTTAAACAACCAAATGCCTGGTCAGGGATAGGTCTAGCAGTGAAGGACATTGAAGAACTTGACCAGTCAATCATCACTTTTCAGTTAAGGTCTTCTTCTCAGGTAAGAAGAGTGAGTGTGCACATATCCATTACATTTTTATCAAGATACGTATTTGACATTGCATAATCCTGTTTGTTGAATTTGTAGCTTTGCCAATTGTTGGTGGACGTCTGTACCTGTGGATGTCTACCACAGAATTTTCCCAGGCGTTTATAAACGCCACCAAAGTTGAGGAGTTTGTTGAAGCCTAGACAGCTTTAATCCTTGAGGGACGTCATCCTAAACAACCAAAAGTGTGGTCAGTGACAAATCTAACAGGAAAGGATGGCACTGAAGAACTCATTGAATAGAGTGCTTGTAGTGTGGACCGATTTACCTTTTTATCATCTTAATAGATATGTATTTGTAATCCCTTTTGTCGAATTGTATCTTTGCCAAGTGTTGTCTACCACAAAATATTCCCAGGCATTTATAATGCCACAAAAGTGGAGGAGTTCGCTGAAACCTAAACAGCTTTCATCCTTGACTCAACTGAAAAGTGTGTCAGTTACAAATCTAACAGGGAAGGACTTGCACTGAAGGGTCTTCTTCTCAGGTAAGAAGAGTGAATATAATAAAGAATATGCTGGAAAAATTGAAAATCTCCAATACTCCATCAATGTGAAGAAGTTGATATATCTAACTGATCTGTCTTTGATGTTTAAAAATCCCAATGACTATGAAATCAGCGAAGAACAGTTTTTAGAGAGAACACTGACTTGATGGATCCGTGCATTACTCAGAAGTATTTTCATCCAAGATATTTGACACCCCCCAGGTAGTCAATTAGAATACAGATCTAATTTGATACGGTTTGGAAAAGTTWCTGACTTGGATTATAATGCTATGCTCTGCTTATGGACATTTGAGAACATTTATGTTCCTAGCTAAATGTGACTTCTGTAAATAAACAAAGATGTGTTAACAGTTTGATCTCCTTATTTTAACAGCAGAGGGCTTTGGCAGAAATAGCTTGTTTAAACCTTGCAATCATTRCTATCTTGTCATATTTTWATCATCAAAGGTTGTTTAAAATGAAGAAAARTGGTAATGATAGTSGCCGAATTTAGAATATATGAGATCAACAATTTTTTGCATAAGCATGGTTTTAGCTGGCACATGAAAATGCTTTTTCTGTCCCCGTTTTCCTCCAATCCTTCTCTTTTGTTTTCTTGGCATCCTCCCTTTTTACTAGACAAATTGTCATGTATATGCTTTTGTCATTTGCTCTGAAGCCATGCTGTGAAGGTGTCAGAAGAGCTGGTATATGCGCAGAAGGTATTTGATGATACGCAATATCAGCAGTGGTTGCATGCTGGTTAACAGCTACTAAAGATCCTAAAAAGTAAATGAAGGTAAACTCTGTTAATTATTAGATCATTGACATTTCTGATATGTTGTATTTAACTGTGGCTTAAGTCTCAGAGGTTTTGCAGGTTTTTGTGAATGCGTTACCGCAAACCCTACTGCTAGGGTTTGTATTGAACTTGTASGGCTGTATTTGTAACTTGATAACTTTTCAGGTGGTTGTAATTAAAGAATTTTCATATAATTACTAACATCTTTTCACTGGTGGTACTTTTGTTAGGTGAAGAAACAAATTTGCCCGTTCTTCTGTTGTTGCTTCATTCAATGGTTTCCAGAACTTTAATATCCACTCAGAAAGCACAAAATACGAGAGAGATGTCAATGAATTCAAAGTGGGAAATTGATTTTTCTGTACAGCTTAGTGGGCGCAATACTTATCCAGAATAAATGGCTGTCGTCTTTCTTTAGTCAAGCTTTTGTAAGGACCAAAGATAGATGTATATATGTTCTGGACCTTTTTGAACCAGATGACAAAGATGATTCATATTTCAAATTATCTGAAAAATTCTGAATTGGATGTGTCTGGGCAGCTCTGCAGCAATTTAGTTAGGCCAATTTTCTGATGATAAACACGGTCAACAGTTGCTTTGTTTGCTGACATGACAATGACAAAAAGATTGACTTGCTTGATTCCTACGCTACTTTTTCCATCAATGATATTTGACACAATGTATTTCTGGAATACATGCCCCATTTCCAAATGTTTGTAGTCTCCTGAAACGGTTTCTGGATATTTCTTTATGGCTGGAAATGCCTTGGATGTTTTGGGAAACCAAGGAGGTCGTTTCTCTGAGATTTCGTCTTTCTTGTAAAAAACTAAAGGATTTGAAAAAATGGATTTTCTAACCCTACCGAGCCTTTGCACAGTTAAAGGATCAGGGTTTGCCAACGAGAAGTTTTTTCACAGCAGAGGAATGATTTTTCATGAATTAGGAGAGGCGATTAGAACTTGTTGAGATAATAAATTACTAATTTCCTTTACACAGTGAAATGATCAGGGTTTGCCAACGAGAAGTTTTTCACAGCAGAGGAATGATTTTTCATGAATTAGGAGAGGCGATTAGAACTTGTTGAGTTAATAAATTACTATTTTTCTGATGATGAACAGTCAGTTGCTCTGTTTATATTTTGCAAATTATTAGCTGTGACATGCACTGGTAATCTACATGACAATGACAAAGCATTGTCTTGATGGATCCGTACGTCTGAAGTATTTTCATCTAAAATTTTTTACACCCCCACGAAACTGTTTCCAGTCAGTCTGGAATGTATGTCCTATTTCCAAATGTTTCTAGTGCCCGGTAACAGTTTCTGGATATTTCTTGATGGCTGAAACTGCCTTGTATGTTTTGGGAAACCATGGAGGACATGTGACCACATGGTTAGCAAAAGGGCCAATAATAAGTTCAAGATTCTGAGGAGTTTCGTAAGGACAGTCGAAGAGCTCCAGGAATTATTGAGGCTACACTATGAAAACAAAGTCGAAGAGCTCCAGGAATTATTGAGGCTACACTATGAAAACAAAGTCGAAGATGATTTTGAGACCCGTTCACAAATCCAAACTGCAACAGCTATATCATACTTTCTAAGATGAAAATCTACAAAGATGAAGATGGAATTGCTATCTGGTTTCTAATTTCAAATGCAATTTCTGCTTTTAAAGTTAGATGCTTATTCTGTCAACTCAATTTGGAAATTCTACAAGTCTTGAAGCCATCAGTCCTCGTTAAATATAATCAGGAGTTCAAGTGCAGCACCTACTTGTTCTTTTAAAGGGTTGATGGTGTAGAACCATTTTCAAGATTTGTGGGTCTCTCAAAAAGAAAATCTTACATTAAGTATTTCTTAGGGATACAACTCTACAAAACCAGGGTCTGGGTCGCTCTCACCCACCGTGTGCCATGTCCCTCAAGTACAGTTCCACCGTGTTCAGCCTCTCGGCATTCTATGACATCCCCTTTGCGTCTCGACGTTTTGTATTCCTCGCAGAAACAGGGGCTCCTTGGCCATATCCTGTGTTCAGTGTTCTGTGCCCTCCCAACTGGAATACGATGAACCTTCGCTTGCAACTCTGCAACAATTATAAACTCACTTGCATTGGAAAATTGAAGATTGTGGAGGAGTAAGCTGATTTGCAAATACCCTATCTGTGAAACATAGGCAATCCACAAGGTTAAAATTGCCCAACTCGAGGACAAACTTCTGGAACGAGATCAGAGGAGAGACTAGGAGATAACAATGGTTTTAAAAGCAGTGACTAGGCATGCCTGTCAAATTCATTCGCTCCAGCATGCCAACTGTGAACTCAGATAGGCCCTGATTCGGGGGCATCACTCCGAATCAATAATTCAAAATAATTCAGTAACCTCTATAGGTTCCATTGCAATGCAGAAAGAAGTCCAAAACCTCCAGCTCAAACGTGGACAGATATCCAATGCAGATCACC
Source organism: Picea mariana (assembly GCA_032191745.1). Taxonomy (NCBI): domain Eukaryota; kingdom Viridiplantae; phylum Streptophyta; class Pinopsida; order Pinales; family Pinaceae; genus Picea; species Picea mariana. Next base: position 87,911 of record JASDQU010244110.1, on the reverse strand, counting down.
AGTAGGAAGTGGATACCACTCTCAAGCTCTATTAGATAGTTTCCATGTTTTGTAAAGTTGTTTACTTGTTAGATTCTTTTGTTAGGATATATTCCTGTAGGAAAGATAACACTTTTGTAAAGTATATAGATTCTTTTGTTAGGATATATTCCTGTAGGAAAGATAACACTTTTGTAAAGTATAGAGCCAGGGAAATTTATTGTGTACTTTTTCTCAATTTTTTTATTGGGGATTTATTTTTGTTTTGATGATGGTATCTGGGAGGAAATTTATTGGACACTTTTCCTCGTTTCAGGGTAAACCAAATTTTATAGAAAGTTGAGGCTTTTTCAATAGCTTGCTCAATTAAAAGTTTAACATGTTACTACCGGAAATTGAACCTAAGAGGGGAAAAATACTCTCAACACAAACCACTAAAACTTAACATGTTTATTTAATTTTAGTTTTTGTTTATTTAATTCTATACTAAATTATTGCTATATATTTAATTTTCAAATATAATTCTATATCAAAATTCTATCCAATTTTAAATAAACCTAAATCATTAAAAAACCAAGTTATATATATAAAATTCTAAATCTGTTGAATCTTTATTTTTTTATTATTTAAATCTAATCCAAATTCAAATTATATATATGATGAAACAATATTCTTGAAAAATTTAAATGAACCTAAATTATTAAAA
>JASDQU010244110.1:62976-78822 GCA_032191745.1 Picea mariana | reverse complement strand
GGGAGCATAGTATCTCAGAAGGTAAGTTGCAAGCCAAGAGGGTAACGAAATCCTTAGAAGAGGATTTTGGTTATATATATGGTAATATGTTAGGCATTGATAGCGAAGGTAATGCTGAAGCATTGAGTCAAATGAATATAGCGAAAATCTCACTTGATTTAAATGAAAAAGAGGAAAGAGATTCGGCCGAGATCTCACAAGTAACTATGGCAGACATAGTTCAAATAGATAAATGTATGATTAAACCAAGTGTACAATTGTGTGCTATCGACATTATAGACAGACAAATGGAAGAAAGGTTACCGCAACTAGCCCGAGATCGTTACTCTTTTGAAGCCAATTGTCAAGCAGAATCGTCAAGGCTGATATCTTGGCTGGTGGAAAGGTGTGTCACTTATACTGAGCATGCGCGAGGACAAGCTTTTGGCACCAAATAAAGACAGAGATGAAGAAATGGAACGATTGCTCTCCTCCTTATCATAACTGAAAATTTTGCAACGATTGAGATTCCATCTCATGTAAAACTGTATAAATATACCATAGAAAGAAAGAAAAGAGGCTGGACCTTTTTGTGTCGATTTTAATAGAGGTTTTCCATTTTGAGAGTTAATATAAATAAAATCTGAAGATTCTCAATTCCGTCACAACTGTGTTATGAGTTTGTTTCCTTGTATCTCATATTTCGTTTCATTTCATATTTGTATCTGATGAATGCTTCGCTATAATTTAGTAAAACCTCTACTATAGTGAATGAATTTTGGTTTTCTATATTGTTTACAATTTTTCCTCTGTACCAGCTATCAGCAGGTATAAGACCAATCAACACTTTCAGAATTCTATATATATTTTATGTTTCATCGGGTTATTTCGTTACATTTTTCTTCTTTTGTTTATACATGAGATTCTCCCTTGATAGGAGCCTTACTCGATAGACAACTTAATGCTTTCTCCCACCTCATACATTTTTATTAAAATATAACTCAGTTATGGGAAAGGGCCTTTGGTTTGCACCCCTTTTTCACTCCTGAAACCGTAAACTCTCTCTTATACTACCGAATTGAGACATCACTTAAATTCCCCTTGAGATTTTCTTATCTTTCTGTTCCTCCATGACTGTCCCTATAACAAGACAACCTAATATTGAACCCAGGTTATCAGATCAAACACATATTTCCTTAAACCTTTTTGATACTATTCTTAAATCAGCCACTACTCGGGTTGAACTCGAACGTTCATGGGCAACGATTGAGTGGTATATAAACATCCAGGAACAGTTGGAAGCTAGACACCAACACATAAATCATCCCTAGTTTCCCTTGCCAAAGGTTGACGTTTCTTCCTTCTCTACCCCTTACTCACTTTCAGATGCCTAGACACCGTACTTCTAAGCCTTAAGTACAGACTTTGGAACAACACCTTCTTCTGTCAGACTGTGCGTGTATCCTCCTGTCAGACACAAACTTAGCTTAGCATGGGTATGCAGGAAAAACTGTCCATAGGGGTACCTCAGGATGACAGTTCTGTCTCCACGGCTAGATCCTTCCAAGCCTTCTATTTATGGAGTGATCCAAGGTTTCAACCACCACTCCTTTTTCATGAACTCCTTTTTCTTGGGAACACAATGAGGCTTAATGCCTAGGGGGGCATCCACGCATTGCTATTGGATTGGATGCTATATAATCACGTGATTGTGGGGCCATCATAGGCGGTTTGGATTCTCACCACCTTTGAGCCCGTAATTCACCACCTTCCGCCACATAGCTCTTTAACTACACCATGGTTTCAATTGCAGGACCACTTAAGAATTTTATTGTTCGAGCATGTTGTGTCCCCACAATGAAATGTGGCAGTTGATATGGTCGTGATATGCAATCTGGGCGCATCTGCTAGATTTCACCGCTAAAGTTTATCTGCTCACCAATTCTAGGATCCATCAAAACCTTGTATGGATATGGCGCTAATCTTGGTGCTTGAACAAGAACACCTTTCGGAGGATGATCTCCTGCAACTGACGGGGTGTCTTGACGTCACTATGATGACACATCGTAGCCGTAGGGGTGAACCGGGGATAAACCTCCTAAATTCCTTCAGAATTTTGGCTTTGGCTATTTCGACCTCAATTGTCGCCAATTCCTTCGAACCCCGAAAAACCATTTACCACATGGCCCCTTTTACGTTTCTCTACGCAGGTCCTTCAAAAACCTTGCAAGCGCTCTTTTCCCTAGCGCTTTTATCTTCTCATGCAACCTCGACTATGACCTGACGATTATCCCAAATGGTGTTTAGGGTCTTCACGCTTTGGGAGTATTCACACCACTTGACTCCATATCTTTCGATACCTGGATCGATGAAATCACTGTACTCAGATCGACGATCAGATCTGCTTCACAGGCGATGACTGCGATTGATTCTTCAGAACTCCAAATCATCCAGTTACATGCAATGGTCACTAGCTTCTCTTCCTAGGCCCGCCTCCCACATGACCTCCGACTATGACCTAGGGCTCAACTCCTGAGTGCTTTACAACTTTTCACTTCGTGACTTCGTGAATTTTGCACACTATTCTTTGTAAATTCTCTGAATCGCGAATCCACGAATTCATTTATCTGTTGCCATGTCCCCGCCTTCCAACCAATGGCTAGGATCTCTTAGTGGCATCTAACTTCATAAAGTCAACTATCTCCTGCATTCTTCCTCCCTTTTCCCAGAGTGTATGGATCTCTACCACATTCTCTTCTGGATCTGACGGTCCAGAATCACTCTGCACTCTTCTCTTTGAAAATCTTCCGAAGTGTGAGATCCACCGACGCATGTCCTCATCCTTCAATGTCTCAAATTCACCTTGGGATTTTGGCTCCTCTCATTAGTCATTAATACTTGCGTGACTTTGAAATCATGACCTCCCGAGAGCAACTGATATGAACTTCTTATGGGATCTCCGCCATTGAAAATCAAACCTGCTTGTTTTCTCCAGTAGTATGATATCACCTGACATGTGTCCCCTGCCAAAAGATCAATGGACACGAGTGATTGCGGGCTCACAACTTGTAGAAGCTTTAATTTGCATCATATTCTACGCAATGACTCCCCACCGTCGATTTCTTTCCGATGAGATCTGACGACTGTAACTTAATCTTTCTGATCTGATGGAGAGTCTTTCTCTCGCTCAGATCCTATGGATGAAAATTGAATCCGTTCGCCTGTCAGTATTTCCAACCCGAAATGGGTTGCTCTGAATGCTGCGCTTAGTTCTTAAGGCCGATACCTGTGCAAACAAAGAACTTGAATGACCTGATGTGAACTTAATCAATGGAAAACAAGATAACCAGTAATTTGGACCAAAATCACAATATGTGTTCATTCTATAAAGAAAACAGAAAAAACTTGAGCCAAGGATCAGTCAAGCAAGACACTAAGGAAAACCAGATCATTGATTGGAAAGGGAAAATGACTTCATCAGCCAGAAGGGGGAAAAACCTTAGGAATGGTGTGTTGAAAAGATAGAGATGGAGTAGGGGTGTAGACTTGGGTATTCACAACAAACACATACGACCCTTGAAAAATTTATGTGATAACACACGCAAGTGATGAAAAGGACACATCACACGTCTACTTCAACATACTATGGGAGAACAAGTACAAAATATCTTACGCACTCATCTGCGATGAATTCATCACCCACATTCATTTTATTATTTTGAAGAAGGAATGCCTAGTACTATCTGCGAAAGCCAAGAAAATGATAGAAAAGGTAGGCCATTGGTGTTTAGATGAAATCTCAACCTACACTAGGGTGTTCAGGGCCACCAGAGCACCACATCTCCTACCCGCTCATGTCCCAGAACAGTTCGTTTTGGTAGAAATATGTTATCAGACCATCCTGCAGGGCTATAATGCCACATTGGTCAAAGACAAGAAACATGATTTCATACCCTACAGTTTTCATATAGGGTTATATCCGGTGAAGGATACCGCTAAATCCAAACAAAAAGGGCTTAACCAAATGGAATTCAGGTTCCAGGCAGGCCGATTCTGCAAGCACGATTGTAAAGGCCTGGTCCTCCAACATGCTTTGCAAGTATCATCCTGCTGGCCATATGCTCATGATAAGTTTGAGGAAGAAATTTTCACAGAGTGCGTCAAGGACTGGGACGAGGTGTGCAGAGGATGGCCAAACAAAACATGACCAGGTTCAATTCCATGAGCATGGATGAAAAGGTGGAAACTATAGAGAAGTCGGTTCAAGAGACCCTCAGAGCCAAGGAAGAAATCAGAGCATCAGAAACAACAAATGCACAGAGAAGGGGATTTCTCTTGATAGAAGGGGCACAAAGAATCATTGATCAATTGAAAAACAACCCTGATATGATAGAGATGATGAGGATCCCCTCTAATGACCTATATGAAAGATGAGGATAAACAAGTGGACTAGAGCTGATGCATCTTGAAGAAATCATCGGGTCAGAAAACCCTGAAGTGCCACCACCACAGATCAGATCACTAGGGTAAATTTCAACCCAACCCATGATTGCAAGGACATCAAGAAGGAAAAGTGTACAAAATCCCTTGTTTGATTTGATAACCATCTATGATGATGAGGAGAGTTCAGAGGTCTCTCTGGTCACTCCAGTGCATATTACAGAGGATAAAGAACCTGAGAAATCATCCACCCCAGATCCTGATGCTCCAGTTCAGAGCTGTCTGCAGAGCGAGCATGAGGTAGAAAGTACCTTAGACACTAATCCTCTCAACATACTAGGAAATCTGATGGAAAACTCGAGGGATGAGCTAGGATCGAGAGGATACGAAGAATAAATCCCACAAAAGGAAATCGACATTTCAACGAATGATTATAAAGTAAGTACTGAACATGCCCCTGATTCCTCAGTTTTGGCCGGTACCTTGCCATCCAATGAGCAACAACCAGAGGCTGAGCCATCATAACTCATAGAATAGGTTCAAGAACTTAGCCTTGAACATATACACACATTCGGGAGCTTGGGAAGCACTCTAACTTGGGGAGAACAACAAATCCACGAACCGGTTGATGAGGTCGCCGATATAAAAACAATCACCTATGACCGAAAGAGGAAAGCCATCATGAAGAGAACCACTAAGAAGAGGAGGTTTACATTGGACAATTCCATCCTCATCACCACAAAGGATTAAATGATTAGCTTAGAGCATGCCAAAATGCCCAAGCTTATCGATGCAGGGATGGTTATCACATATGCCTCCCTTGACAAAGAAAAGAAAGATGAAGAGGAACTAGCCACTGCGCTAAAGGAGTTGGGTCATCTACCCCACTTGGAAAAGTACTATCAAGACTCCACACGAGCCACAATGTTTTTGAGAAGTGAGTTCCAAGACACCTATGGAAAATTCATGAGTGCACGACACATTTTCACTACAGGGATAGCCGAATTCCAAGATGACACTCTTATGGCACTAGCTACTTGCAAAGACATGGAAATGTGGTATTAAAAGGCCGACCAAGCGGTGGAAATAATTGATTACATCAGTGTGGTTCAAAAGGGTCGAGGTGCCAAAGAGCACGTCATTCGGGTGCTAAGGGAAAACAACATAGATTAGATAAGGAAGTCAGCCGAATATTGAGTGAATATGGCCCAAGAACCTCAACGGGAGATTCAATAAAAATGGGTTGATTGCAAAAAGAGCTGGGTCAAGATCAATCGGGATATGAGAGACATCAGTCTTCTAGAATTTGACTCACCCGAGGACTTTTTCGACTTGCATGATATAGTGAAACATCATGTAGAACAAGACTCGACATGGACTGCAAAGATAGAAAAGGTGGCAAACACAGTTCCAGGTCAAGTACAACAGTTCATGGAGCACCCGATCAAGGATCGAACAATATTACAACAATTATGTGTTAAAATAGTCAAGTATCGGTCACGAGAAATAAAAATAAAAGACATCCTTTCGGCCCCGATGGACCAACACAGATTCTCGTATGCCAACACATGCGAGGAACTCTTCATCAAATGGTCAGAGTATGAGAAGATTCATCCACTTAAGTGAAACCATTTGATGACTCTTAGAAGACAGAGAGATGGAAGTGCGATGTGGAAATGTTTTGTTTTACTTAGCTTGCAGTTTTGATAGTTATTTTTAGTTAATAATTGGTTATAAAGAAGAGGATCGACCATTTAGAAAGGGTCTATGGTTGTGGAAAATATCCTCATTTTTGGAATTGTAAAGAACTATTTCCGAACTAACTTAATTGAGAAGTCATGTTTAGGACCGAAGACAAACTTCTATTTTTTTTATCAAAGGAATGTGTGATTGGATCTAAGGAGGAATTAATTCCGACTTTATCTCATGAATGGATGCTGTAATGAGTAAGAATTTCTAATCTATTGATAAGTTAGCTAATTCAATATTTTTTATAATTCTTGTCTCTAATGATGGAAAGAAAATTGTTGTGTTAATGTGTGATTAGTGATTAGAGCTAAGGAAACTATTTTTCTTTCCATCATTTTATTGCATGTATGTTTTCTTTCGATAATTGCATTTCATTCAATAATTGAAATACCAACAAGTTGATGTACTAGAACTAGGATTTTCGTAGGTGTGAAAATATTTGTCTGCATGCTTGAGCAAGAGGGTCATCCCGAGCTCAACCTTCTTCAGTAGTTAGGTTATCCCCCCTTTTTCCAGTTGGTTTATGCTGGCACACATATTTTATTGGACCCATCTAATAAAATAAATAAAAAAAGAGAATGTTCAAACTGAAGGAGGAGTTTTCACAAGAAGATATCCTGTCAATCACTATGGAAATCCCATTGATTATTTGGTCAGATCGACAGATTTAGAGAACCATCCCACTATTAAATGCTGGAGAGTATAATTGGGTCTCGATGGCTTGTTTGGTTCCTACTGTTGAGTTAAATGTATTTAGGACCCCTAAAAAAATGGCGCTAGAAGGAGGGCTTGAATTATTGAATGGCTAACAATATACCCGATATACTATTTCACACAGCCTATAGATTCAAAACAACCCACATGCATGGCTAGTCATTCTCAATACAAACCACATACACTGAGTACTCCTAAAATGAGTAACTCACCCAAGCAATAAGAAGAACTTTTATTCCATGAAATACCTTACGCTCTTCCCCACGAGGAGTTGAACTAGTTTAGAAGAATCACAAGAGCTTACACTCGACAAATTGGAGAAGTACCCTTAGCTCCGATACTTCCTTGTAGAAAACAGGTAAGTAGGTTAGTGGTCGACACCCCCGACTAGGTGTTTGTTCACACGGTAGATGAAATGATAGATTTCACCCTCATTGAGATAGAACATCCCCTTAATATAATCCCCAAAACACTAGCTGATAACCACTCTCAGCCCGACGATTTTGGATCTGACGAAGAAGGGTTTAACTCGGATCACCTAGCTTCGGAGTCAGACGACATGGAAGATAAAAATGATCATAATGAATAAGGGGGAAACCTACCTCAGAATAATCAACCTTGGTTGGCCATATATTCTTTGGAAATCCCTAGACTTGTACATAACTTTCCTCGACATCCAAAAAAGTTACTCCCTAAATTTGACCCTGAAACCTCTGGATTTCCTGAAGACCATATAAAAAAGTTCATACTAGTTATTAGACTGATGAATGTCCAACATGAATATGTAGTATGTAGGATTTTCCCCTATAATTTTGAGAATTTGACATCCACATGGTATTTTAACTTGTCGATAGGGTGCATAACTAGTTGGACGAAGTTTCAAAAGGATTTTTTAGACAAATTTGCAGAAGAAACCACTACATGAGCTTTGATGGATGAGTTTTTCGTCGCCACCATGAGTTCAAAGGAAAAGGTTAAAGACTTCAATCAACGATTCACCAGTATCCTGAAAAAATTCCAACCTGAAGCTAAACCCACTCATGAGTTGCAAATCAAAGTATACACTAATGCTCTCCCTGCTTCCATTTCTATGTTTGTAAAAAGGGCTGCCAAAAAAACCCTAGCTGATAATTTCGAGGAAGCCTAAACAATTGAATTCCAATGAAGGGATGTAAACAAGGCCATGCATTATTAGTTAAGAAGGAAGCTCAACCTCCACCCAGGATAGGACTCTTGTTGACTAGACCCCAGGGAAACAAATAGAAAAAGGTCCCGAAAATTGGAGCGGAGACATAGAAGACCTACAACAAATGGTAAAGAAGTTTTCAAATGAAATCATAGACATGAAAAGAAGTGTAGGGGAAGGAGACCAAGGCCAAAGGCCCTATAAACCCTTTTTTAAAAGGAACCCACCGTTCAAAGCAATTGAACCTCCCCCAACCAACTTGAACATTGACCTGGGAAATGTAGCATCCGACTCTTTCTGTACTTATCACCAAGAGAAACATTCTGAAAGAGGCTGCCCACAATGGGTGCATGCCATGAATTTGGTGGCCAATCGATTCTTAGACAAATTTTCCCTAACCGAACAATCAAGTGACTCAATGATAAATATTGCTGATCATGAAGAAGTTGATCTACTGGAAGAGACAACCATGATGCTATGGGATCTTGACCTTCCAATGCCTTTCGATGATCTATTTTAGGTTCAAGAACCACCCGCTGAGGTCTTGGATGTGAAAACACGAAGTAGGGGTCAGTCTGTCTCAAACGACCTTACCATTGCCCAAACTTCAGGAGGAAAACCAACATCCGATCACTCGAAAACACCTTTTGTCTCCCAGAGAAATCCTATAACTATCCATACACGAGAATCGCCCAAGCTAGACTACAACATAGTAGAATATTTAAAAAGATTAAAGGAAAATGATTCGATCATGGACATGTGTAGAATTCCCCAACAAAAGGACTTTCTATTACAAGCCTTTAAGACAACAAAGACTCTAATAAAAAACATTGATCAAGGGGAAGATCCAGCTCCCATAGATCTAAGAAATAAACCAACTATAAATGCTTTCTCTGAATCTAGAAAGGGAAAGCCTTTTGTCCCACCGTTCCTCTTGACATTTGAAGTATTCAACAAAAATCTCCATAATTGTTTTAGTTGACTTAGGGGCATCCTCTAATGTCATGCCATTATCTATCTACAATAAATTAAACACAATCCCTCTCAAAATTGATAATCATGTGATACGACTAGACATAACCTAGGTGAAAGTGATGGGAGAACTCAAAGATGTCATGATCATAATGGCTACACACCCGAACTTGTTTCAAGTAATTGACATCATTGTAGTAGATATACCAGAAGCTTGTGGATTTCTACTTAGTCGAGATTGGTCTGAGAATATGAATGGATACTTTAGCATAGACTGGGCTCACCTTTGGTTTCCATTAAAGGGACACGTGAACATGATTTGGATCTATAGGGAAAGGTATCTCAAACATATTGTCACCGGTTTAGAAGCCCTCAACGAACCCTCTTCGACAAATTTCCCCGTGCTAGGAAACTACTCTTGCGATTCCAATTTTGGTAATTTCTCCCCTCTCTTATTTGATGTTCTTCTTACTCAATACTCCAAAATGACTTTTCAATAAAATGTACCAACAACGGAGGAAGAAACCCTCTTCTGTCAAGAACCTCTATTGGAAACCACAGAGCAAATAGGTGGAGAGGAGGAAGTTAGTAAGCATGGAAAAGATGATGATTCTCACTCACAAGTATGGACCTTATACTTTGAAGGGTCTAAATTTCAAGAAGGGTCAGGAGCGGGGTGTATCCTCATTGATCCAAAAGGTAAATTAAATTTTTTGTCCTGGAGACTAGAATTTGAATGCACTAATAACATTGTCGAGTATGAAGCTTTAGTGCAAGGGATAAAGAAAGCCATAGAATTAAACATTAAAGAACTAAAGGTTTTCTGAGACTCTAAAATGATCGTTAGGAAAGTAAGGAACACTATATACTGAAACTCTCCCCACCTAAGGAATTATCAACAGGAAGTGCACATGATAATAGGACATTTTCAAGCCTTCAACATTACAGTGATCCCTAGAGAAAATAATACTCTTGTTGATTCCCTAGCCACTACTACCTCAAGGCTATCCCCTTTAGAATACTATGAAGGCTCTTGGTTCACTATGGAGCTACTCTAGAAACCATCAATACCCAACAATATTTCAAATTGGAAGGTCTTTGAAGGAGATGAACAGATCATATACTTTTTAACCAATCAGGAAAACTTTCAAGACCTGGCTATTGACGATGAAATATTCCAGGAGAAACTAGTAGAAACCAATCCCCATGAATAGAGAGGTGGAACATATCACTCGACTGACAAACCAAGGTTTCAAATGATACCGAAATGGGTAGCTAATTTGGAGAACCTATTTGACTTAAGGGAAATATTTAAAGGGTCAAAAAACACAAATGCATGGAGCTTCTATCCCATGTATGAGACTGTAAATCTAGGAACCCTGGAAAACCCTAAAAATATAAATCTAGGCAAGACAATGTTTAAAATATAAAGGAAGGCCTATCTCAAACTTTTCAGAGAGTATCAATATTTTTTTGCATGGTCCTATTGAGATATGAAGACTTATGACACTCGTATCATTCAACACACAATCTCGTTAAAACTCAGAGTAAAAACCTTCCAAAAAAAGCTCTGGAAGTACCACCCATCTCTAGAACCCCTCATGTGTCAGGAATTAAAGAAATTACTAGATGCTAAAATCATCTTTTAGGTTAGACACTCTTCCTGGGTAGAAAATTTGGTTCCTATCAGGAAAAAGTATGGGGAAATCCACTTGTGCGTGAATTTCATAAATATCAACAGTTCATCCGAAAAGGAAAACTGTCCACTCCCACCATTGGAGAAACTCTTGCAGACTGTGTCTGGTTCGACTATTTTCTCCCTGCTGGACGGTTTTTAAGGTTACAACCAAGTTCTAGATTCAGAAGAAGACTGATTGAAAACTACCTTCCGAACCAAGTGGGGAACCTTTGATTATAAATGCATGCCCTTTGGGTTAATAAATGTAGGGGAAACATTCCAAAGGGCCATGAACGTAGATTTTCGAGGACTAATCAACAAATGTGTAGTAGTTTATTTGGGCGACGTTACTGTGTATTCAAAGAATAGAGAAGATCACATCAACGCCTAACCCAAATTTTTGAAAGGTGTAGGAAATACAATATATCGTTAAACCCTAATAAAACTATCTTTGGTGTTGAGGAAGGGAAACTAATAGGTCATATTATATCCCAAATAGGAATTTGCATAGACCCAAAATGAATTAGGTCAATATCTCAGCTTCCCTTACCCCACAACAAAAAGGCTATGCAATCCTTCTTTGGGAAAATCAATTTTGTGAGGAATTTCACCCCCGATTTCGATGAAACTATCAAACCCTTGCAAAAAATGATCCATAAAGATGTTGAGTTTAAGTGGGATGATGAACGGAAAATTTATTTAAACAATATTAAGACTGCGATATCTCAAGCTCCAGTGTTACGAAGTCCCGACTTTAGCATATATTTTTTTCTCTATACTTTTTCTTCTGACCAATCGTTAGCTGCATTATTGACTTAGAAGAATGATGAAAACAACGAGGTGCCAGTCTCATTTATGAGCACTAATATGCAAGGTGCTGAACTAAATTACCCCACCATAGAAAAACATGCTTATGTGGTGTACAAGGTAGTGAAACATTTCAGATCTTACATCCTAAAAAGATACACCAAATTTATTGTGCCTCATCCCGCGGTCCGATCCCTATTCACTCAACACGAGATGGGGGAAAGAAGAGGAAAATGGATGGAAGTGGTCCAAGAATTTGATCTAGATATAAAACCTGCCAAACTGGTTAAAGGACAAGGATTATGTAAACTGGTTGCTGAAGCCCAAGACCAAGTAAATGAAGACCCCGGGTGGGAGAATGAATTGGCATTATGGTGTAGTGAAGATTTATATGTTTCCCCAGGGTAGGAGTCTTGGTATGGGAAAATAAATTATCTCTTGCATCATGGGACTTTCCCAGAAAACCTAAACCCTAAGAAAAAGAGAGCCTTCAGACTAAAATCAACATAATATCATCTCATAAATTCAGTCCTCTTCCGCGTTAATTATGATGGGGTACTCCTAAGATGTCTCGAACGTGAAGATGCAAGCAAGGTTCTGAAGGAGCTCCATGATGGTCCTGCAGGTGGACACTTTTAAGGTAATACCACCTCTCATAATATACTGAGATTCAACTATTATTGGCCTACTCTGTTTAGATATGCTCACACACAGGCCAGAAACTATAAAACTTTTCAAATGAGCGCAGGGAGGGAAAAGAGAGCAGTTGTCCCCCTTCAACCCGTGGCCTCCTCCAGGCCATTCGAGCAATGGGGGTTAGACGTCATAGGATAAATTACACCAATTTATTCAAAACAACATAGATACATACTAACTTCCACAGACTATTTCATGAAATGGGTAGAGGCTATCCCTCTTACTCATGTAAATGAAAAGGTGGTAATCCAATTCATAGAACAACAACTGATCACAAGGTTCAGTATGCCTTCCGTTCTTGTTTTTAATAATTCTTCTTATTTTTACTCCACCTTATTAATAGTGTTCTCTCTAGACAAAGGAATCATAATTAGATACTCTACAAACTACTATCCATAGGGGAATGGAGTGGCAGAATCAACCAATAAGAACATAGTGAGGATATTAAAGAAAAAAGTTGCAGACAATCAAAGGAATTGGAATAGTTCACTTCATAATGCCTTATGGGCCGATAGGGTAACTCCCAAGGAGGATATAGGGAATTCCCCATACTTTATGGTATACAGACAAGAATCCATTCTCCCGAACAGGCTGTATCTTCCATCGCTTCAATTTGCTCAGGGTTCTAGAGGATAACCCTCACCAGTTATTCAACAAAGAATTGATACCCTCCTCATGCTGGAAGAAGAAATGGAGAAAGAAAAATAAAAGTCCATTTCTCATCAATAGATAGTTAAAAGGTGGTTTGACAACCATAAGGCCAAAGAGAAGAATTTTGAAGTAGGAGACTTAGTCCTGAAATGGGACAGAGCAAATGAGCCAAAGGGAAAACATTCAAAGTTTTAGAATCTATGGCTTGGACCTTTTCTGGTAGCCAAGAAACTTGGGGCATGCACATATTAGTTGAAAAATATGAGGGGGGAACCTGACACCCTCTTGGTGAATAGACAAGCCCTAAAACAATATTTCTGTTAAAAAAAAAACCGTGTGTGTGTTTTCATGATATTTTTTAGGTAGGAGGATTGCAGAGTCCTTCATTTTTGTTTTCTTGTTGTATTAATTTTACTCTTTGAAGATTGTGTTTCGCAAGGAATTGGTTGACCTTAATTCATGTGCTATAGAAATCTCTGTTCCTGACTCATGCTTACATACAACACAAGAAACACTGGGAGAATTGTTGTTGTATTGAATGAGTTCTGTATCTAACCTTTGCAAATAAACAACCTTGGAAAGTGATGAAGTATCCACCTGGTGATTTGGTAAAACCTAGAGGGAAAGATGGTAACATGGAAAGGACAACATTTACCTCAGGACAGAGCTAGAAAAATTTCACTTTAACCATATTATTTTGCAAATAACAGACGTCCTCCTCTCCCACTTGCTTAGGGAATTCTTTCAAAATAAAATCAATTTTATCAAATGAGTGAAAAGTAGGAGAGGGTATGCAGATAACTTCGTCGAGGCTATGGACACTCCCTAGCAGTGGAGCAAGTTTTGTGACTTCGGGGTGACTCCGTCGGGGCTATGGACGCTCGTTGGTAGTGGAGCAATACTGTAACAAGTAAATGATGATAACTAAAAGACTTGGTTCCAGTGAATTCTTTACTCAACTCTTGTCAAAAGAGGGCATGGGTCATGGTTAAAGGGAATGAAGGTGGAATAAAGGTTGGAACCCCACAAGTAGGCTTGGATTCACGAACCGAGGGAATTCCAAATGTAAGGATACAAGAGGTTCTGATGAAAAACCAGTAAAGATATTAACCAATTTCTACATCATCTAAGCTCGGGCAAGAAACAAATATTCAACTTTCGCCCAGTAAATCTCCATTTGTTGAGCACTCAACACACCCTAAAAAGCCTTATCAAATTTTGCCACTTTTTAGGTACCACTTTTTTTCTTCACTGTTTGACTCGATGTTGGCATAGGGGCAAATCTAGGGTTCAACGCTTCAACAACGCACCAACAAAACCCTAACTACCATCCCTTTCGACAACACCTACGAAGCAGATGTGGTCTCACCCGAGGTAGAGGTAGAGGGGGTTGCAGGACTCAAGTGTCTACAGCCTAGCTGGGACACAGATCTATGATCACGATACTTAACAGAGAAATTTTCCAATAACATTCATCAAGTTCTAATTTTTATTCACATTACAGATTAACCCTCATTACAGATCAACGTAGTAGTAACCAAGATTTAAGCACATCTAATCTTTAGCACATAGCATCTGAGCATATCTAACATTTATTCATATATAAAGCACTAAACACCAATGAATCAATCTATCAGGCTTCAATATTAAGCAAATAAACACAGAAACACCATGAATAACACTGCACAAAGCACAATAACACAGGATATACATGGTTCACCCTAGTGTGGGGCTACATCCACCAACTCTTCTCTTCTTTATTAGTCTCTTTCAATCTCCTTACAGGCACCCATCTACAGATCCAACTCCTCATAGGACAGGAGATCTGTGTGCACCTCATCAGATCCTCCTTCCCCAAGTTAGGTCACGACACAAAGCCTTGCACATTCTGTGCACAAAACACTTACAAAATGCTTGCACTTAGCTCTGCAAGCCTTAATACATTCATGCACTAAGCCAACTACTCATGCACTAAGCCACACCTTCGAATGCCTTCGCTCTAAGTCCTATCTACTTATTTATACATTACAAAAGGGGCCTAAACATGGGTGAACCCATGGGCCAACATCCCATACCCATTACATAAACCCTAAAATCCCCCAAAAAGGGAAAGATCCCATGATATCCACTTCGCCTAGGTCCTCTGTCTTCGACCAACTTGTCGAAGTCCCAAAAATGGTCAAACATGACCAGTATTTCCTCCAAACCCGGTCAAGGGCCAACAGGCCCCCAATACTCACATGTGACTCATCCTGAGTCACTCTGATCTAGGAAACACTGCTTCGAAGGCCCTGAGCTTAGCTCGAGATGCATCGAGTTGCTGCTTCGCCAATGCCTCCTGCTTGGTGAACTCCTGGATTACTTGCTCGATGACAGGCCCTTCCAGGTGCTTCTCTACTGTTACAAAAACCTGTTCCAACTGTGATCCTTGTCCCTCTATCTCTTCAAAAAGTGTGCAGGCTTCGTCTTGCACCAGATGGAGTCTCTGATTCACCTCCATCACTCTGCTCTGGATGGCAGTGACCTGCTGCTAAACTGCGCGCTGCTCCTGTGACCTCTTCATCTTATCTACTGCTATAAGCAGTTTCAACTGTGCTTGCATAGTCGACGCCTACTGCTTTTCCTCTTGGAGATGTGCCTCTAATATCCTAAGCTCCAGGTCTTTTGCAAGGCGCTCATAGGTCTGTGCACTTTGGTCACTGAGTTGCTTGCATTTTGAGGCCAATGCCTTGATTCTTTCTACTGCACTCCTAGAAGTTTCTTTCCTTTGATCTCGCACTTCTTGTGGAGTGCTCGGGACTGCTTGAAGCTCTAGCTCTGCTACTCTTGCTTGAAGCTGCTGAATGGCTTCAACAAGCTTCCCCACTTGGCTCTCTGTTGTCTCTTCTTCTATCTGGGCTAATCCCGACACAGAGAGAAGTGCTTTAGTTACTGCCTCTCTAACCACAATTTTCTCTGTGAGCAGATGGTCTTT
>JASDQU010244110.1:34596-55162 GCA_032191745.1 Picea mariana | reverse complement strand
TCCCCATACTGATGGTCAAACGAAAGTTGTCAATAAGTGTTTGGAAACATATTTGAGGTGTTTTTCCTTAGAAAAGAAAAAT
This sequence comes from Picea mariana, assembly GCA_032191745.1. Lineage (NCBI taxonomy): Eukaryota > Viridiplantae > Streptophyta > Pinopsida > Pinales > Pinaceae > Picea > Picea mariana. Next base: position 55,080 of record JASDQU010244110.1, on the reverse strand, counting down.
CAATGGGCTCAATGGTTACCCCTAGATGAATGGTGGTACAACACTTCATACCACACAACTACATGGATGAGTCCTTTTGAAGCGGTATATGGACAAAAGACACCTTCAGTTCTCTCATACTTACCTGGTGTCTCGAAGGTCCAGGCAGTTGACCAAATGCTTACAGTTCGAGAGGCTATTCTCCATACCCTCAAAGAGAATTTGGTGATGGCACAGAATCACATGAAGCAACAAGCAGATCAAGGTCGCTCTAAACATCAATTTGCAGAAGGGGATCAGGTATTTCTTCGACTGCAACCTTACAAGAAAAATTCTCTCAAGGTCGAGCATTGTCAAAAGCTAGTGCCCAAATTTTATGGTCCTTATACAGTTCTCAAGCATGTGGGATAGGTGGCCTATTAGTTATCTTTGCCCAGTCATTCTAAGCTACATCCTGTTTTTCATGTTTCATGCTTAAATAAGGTGATTGGAATTAAGTGCCAAATTCAAACCAACCTTCCTGAGTTAGCTGAAGAAGGATCCATTTGGATACAGCCACAAGCAGTTTTGGACCAGTGTGAGCATCAAAGAACCATCAAGGAAGTGTTAGTCTAGTGGAAATATACAACTCCAACATATGCCACTTGGGAACCAACTACCATTCTACAGTAATTTTCACATCTCAAGCCTTGAGGACAAGGTTGTTTTTAAGGGGAGAAACATGTTAGGGTTCTAACCCACACATAGGTAGAACAATATATTCGGATGTAATAAAGGTCAATATTAATAAGGCATTTCAATAAAATAGAATAAGTTGAATGTAAGAAGACCTAATAGAAGCTTCCACTTCTAGAAGGATCTTCCTCTAGATGCTTCTTTTGATAGACATATTTAGTATAAATAGGAGTCGAGGGTATGATAACCCTAGCTTGGATATTATTGTAATAGATCTCTGCTCAATTGGAGGTTGCCCCCTCGAAGAGGCCCATGAACATTTCTTTCAGAATCAAAGTGCTATTTCTGTTGTTATTCTTATATCATTTTAGTGCTATTGTGGTGATTGTTCTGGTTATATTGTTGTTATTCTACCATTTCTAGCATTTTATTTCTTTTCTCCATACCTTTTATATCTGGTATATTACACATAGGAAGACAAGAACAAATAGAGAGTTCAAATTGAATGCAAATATTGGAGACTTTAACATGGGTGACATCATATTAGACTTGGGATCTGAGGTAAATATTCTTCCTAGGAAAACATGGCAATGTATGGGGGAGCCTACATTGGGATATTCAATTATTCAATTGAAACTACCAAACCAACATAGAGTAATACCAATTGGTCAATTGAAAGGCATACCAGTGGATTTAGATGGTGTGTGCACTATGGTAGATTTTGAGGTAATTGATATAGTGGATAATACCACACCTTATCCAACATTGTTGGGACTGTATTGGGCATTTGATAATCAAGCTATCATCAACTTGAATACCAGGAAAATAATTTTTGAGTCAGGATAATATAGATTCATAGAAACACTAGATCCTTTATAAGCTGGAAGATATGTTGAACTAGTGAAAGAGAATCTCATTATAGAAGAGATAAACCTGTTTTATAGAACTACTGCACGTGAGGAAGATAACAATAAACCAAGAATAGATGGAATGATTAGCTTGAGATGTATCAATTCTTGTGCTTCATATTATGACATAGTACTAGAGAATTGACAACAACACTTACATGAGATATCTAGCAGAAGATGTGCAAGAATGACACGTGCACTAAGATGGGTTGGAACAGAGGTAAGAGAACCTCCCATTTTTATGGAAACAATGATTTGGAAGAATTCTTAACAAAGTTTAAGTTATAAGTCCTGGAGTGTCAAAGGATATTATTTTTATATATTTCCTTGAAAGCAACATCTGCACGTTGGTGGGGTACTCATAAAGAAAATATCCATGATTGCTACCAATGAAAAAGATTGCTTCACATCGTATTTGGCGTAGAATAGGATAATATAAATATAGAGAAATATGATGGAAGAGGACAACTTGGAGAACATATAGACATATGCATGACCCAATGGATATTTGTACCACCAGAAGAATGGCCACATCACTTCATCCATACATTATAAGGCATACCAAGAAATTGGTATACAAAACTGGAATTGCATAGAGGAACTGTAAATTGGACAGATTTGCAGAATAACTTTGTAATCATGCTTTCATTTGAACATGAGAATCCAATGATGGATGAAACACTGAAATTGATTAAAAAAAATATTTTTGAAGAACCCGAAGTAGAAATTGTAACATCCTATCAAAATCAGAATCGACAAACAGTCATACAGTTGTTACATTGTTACCACATTGCAGAAGATGACCTAATAGAAGAAAACTCGTGTGATATTTAGATAACAAAATTTGAAGGGGAAAGAGAAGTAGAAGTAGAAGTCAAAGTAATTTGCTACATCACTGAAGATAAATAAGGTAAATATTGGAACATAAGAGAATCGAAAGATTATAAGTATTGGTGACTATTGGGACAACCAGACAATAGAAAGGATAACAAAATTACTGCATGAATATAGTGATCTATTTCCAACAAATTTCTCATAAATGAAAGTGGTAGAATGAGAACTTGGAGAAATGAAAATCCCTCTAGGACTAGATGCCAGACCAATAAGACAAAGACCCTATAGGTTGAATCCAATATATAAACAAAAAGTTAAGGAATAGAGGCTAGTATAATAGAACCTGTTGAAGAATCTGAGTGGATTAGACCTATGGTAGTTCAGGAGAAAAAGAAAGGGGGAATAAGGATTTGTGTATACTTGAGGAAGTTGAATGATGTCTATATGCATGATACATTCCCTACTCCATTTATAGATGAGGTATTGGAAAATGTAGGAGGAAAAGAAACATATTGCTTTACTGAAGGATTTTTAGGGTATCACCAAATCAGAATAGCACTAGAGTATCATCATAGGACTAGATTTTCCATAGAATGGGGATCATATCAATACACAATTATGCCATTTCGATTGAAAAATTCCCCAGCTATTTTTTCAAGGATAGTAGTAGCTGCATTTAAATATTTTATACATAAATTTTTGGAAGCTTATCTAGATGATTGGAAAATATTTATCCTATTGAAAGATTATGTTGAAGTTTTAAGATTAATGCTAAAGAGGTGTAGACAATGTCAAATATCTTTTAACATTAAGAAATGTATATTTAGCACACCATTTGTAATTTTTCTAGGGCATGTCATTTGTAAACAGGGCATGTTGGTTGACCTTGCAAATATTGTTGTCATTGTTAATTTACCACCACCCGAGTAAGTGCACCAATTAAGAGATATAATAGGTAATATAGGATAATACAGAATGTTCATAAAGAGCTATGCACAGATTACTACACCCATGGAGAAATTGTTAAAGAAGGATATCAAGTTTCGGTGGAATGATGAGTGCCAGCAAAGTTTGGACATCTTAAGAGAAAAAATGATGACAACACCAATTCTGGTGTTTCCATATTGGTCAAAAGAGTTCCATCTTCATGTGGATGCCTCTTCAATAGCACTTGGAGTAATATTAACATAAACAAGAGAAGGTGACATAGATCACCCAATAGCATTTGCAAGTAGGAAGCTCTCAGAGTTAGAAAATAATTATAATACAATAGAAAGAGAAGGTTTGGATATGGTGTATGCACTACAAAAGTTATGACATTATTTATTTGGCCAACATTTTAAAATGTTTATTGATCACTCTGCTCTGAGATACCTAGTCAACGAGCTAGTGTTTGGGGGGAGAATATATAGATGGTTTTTATTATTTCAAGAATTTTAGTTTGAAGTAGTTGTGAAACTTGGAAGAATAGATGCAGGGCTAGATCATCTATCCAGGATACTAATGGAGAAGAACCAAAAATCTTTGAGGATAATTTTCCTGACGCACAAATCTTTTTAGTGCATATTGTTGATGAATACTATGTTGATATCATTGAATTTTTTAGTACAAGACTTACCCCAAAGGGATATAATACTACGCAAAAGAAGAATTTGGTGGTTAGAGCTACAGACTACCAAATTATTGTAGGACACTTGTATAAACTAGGTGCAGATAACATTCTAAGGAGATGTGTCATGGAACATGAACGTCCCATCATTTTGGCATAAGAACATGAAGGAATACTTGGAGGAAATTATGTGTAATACCCCAAGACCAAGCCCCAGTTGAATTGTAAACATGTTTTCTAGGTTGGTGAACCAGGTGATTATAAGCCATGAGGCTTATGTGGTGATTAGGTCAGAGAGCCTAGATGCTAAAGGCTAGTGAGCCTATTTTTGTATATGTAAACACTCATATAATTAATATAATACATTGGTGCATGTAGACCAACCAAGATAAAAGAGTATGGGGCACTAAAACTCCACTAGGAATAGAAAGGCAGGGGTTAAGATCTTAGAAAAGGGGCTAAGCTAGAGGGCTTATCTCTAAGGGAATATTATATTATTATTCCAAAAGACTAAGGAAAGTATAAATCTCATATTATACTAAATTATTATGGGAAGGGGACTGATCTACAAGTGGAGAGGAACAAGCTCTTGGAGGGCCATGTGTCAATCAGGGCACATGCAGGTATATGTGGGGATAATTGGTCGTTGGGGGTTTCTCCCCAATCACCCTGGCATTTTAATGATTCACCAATCTTCCATCATTTCACTCTGAGACCTCTGTCATTCGACCTTTGTAACCCAAAAGTTGTACGAAGTACATCCCTGTCACAGGTAACATAGTTGTACTGTACTCGAGGAAATAATGTATCGTACCCGAGACAATATTGTTCCTTAAATGATTCTTGTTGCTTTCATCACCAGTTCCATACATGTTTTCTGTTGTTGCGGTCACCTGATCCTGTAACTGGTTGAATTAAGCACTGAATTGAAGAAATAGGTTGTTAGGCCCATGGGTTTGAAGAGGCAGGTTTTCATGCCCATGGATTGAACAGGTGGGTTGTCAGGCCAATGAGAAACTCTCTCTAGGTTGTTAGGCCAATGAGAAACTCTCTCCAGGTGAGGGAAGTGGGGCAACCGAAGGACTATTGAGAAAAGAAGGGGCACAATTCTTGGGGTGGGACATGCATGTGGGGAATGAGAGGCTGTAGGTTGTTAGTTTGAGTTGGCTCCTGGTACGAGATCCTTTCTGTTGTCTGATTTGTCTCAGCCTAGCTAGGAATCCCTTTACCTAGGTGGAGTTTAGTCCAAACTCGGGGGTGACCCACTGTTGAAAGTTATGAGCAGTGTGGTCTAAGGCTGGGAGAATCATGGAAGGTATGCACGTAGTTGGTGGTCTTCTATAAGAGATAAGTATCAATTGTGTATTAATTTACATGAATTCACATACTGTGTAATTATACTTGTGTTTATGTTTATAGGTTTTCCTATGTATTCTTCATATATATTGTTACTGTTATTCCACATGAATCTATGTATTTACATAATATATTTTTCTTCTTAAGTTTTATATTATATGTTGACTCCCTATTTTGACATAGATAATGCCCTATATTACCCTGTATCTAAGCCCTTTTTTCCTTTGTTATAAGCCTATACTAGACTATCCCCTCCCAAAACACATACCTAATAGCCGTGTTCATGTTCACAAGAGGTAATTGATGATTTAAATCATGTTTGTTTAACTTTCTTAAATTAATTCGATTAAAATGTTTTATTTTGTATAGTCCTAATGGTTTGATTTATGAGCAGTCTATCCGGCACTACCAGACATCGTGCAATCTGGTACCAAATCCATTCCGTTACCCAAGGAAGTTTTGATCCGGTACTAAATCCATTCCGGTACCAAGTCGTGCGCTATTCCAGTACTACCTTCTCTGCATCTATTTCGGTACTACCTGCTCTATTCCGGTACCAGACTCGTGACTGTGTGCAATCCGGTACCAGAACCTTTGTTTCCAAAATGCGCCAGTTGGGCCAGAATGATGGTGAAGATTTCAAGAAGACAGTTGAATAGAAGCGCCCAAATTAGTTTTCAAGTTGCAAGAGACTCCATCGCTCATGCACTTCGTGTCATGAGGATGGAGTTGATTCCTAAAAATTCGGTGTCAATCTTAATTGTAAAATTTCTCAAACTGTTTAATGCATATCCATAAATATTGATAGTATCAGCTTACCTTATATAAGGAATGTTGTATAGATGATAGCTAGTGATAATAGCGAATATAACGAAGTATACTATCAGAGCCAGATATACTTATCATTTTCATGTATGGAGTAAAAGACTATTGATCCATTTTACCAGTTGAATTAATACAGAAGATCTTTTATGTCAATTCTTGAATGTGAGTGAAAAGATTTAGTTTGTTACCTTCTTAAGAGGTTCCTTGTTGGTTCGACAAGGGCCCACCGCCCCAACTAAGGTAAACTTCCTGGTGTACATTTTGTGTGTTTGTGTGGATATTTTATAGTAGCGTGTGTGTGATTGATCTTTAATTTATTTTCGGAATCCAGCATTGAGTCAATTTTTTTGGATTGGTATGAATAAGTAGGTGTTAGATCAAATAGACATTCCATTCTCAGATGTTGAAGATAGGCATTTAATGATTTGAAGTGTGAAACTGATATCTTGAGTTTATTACTGCAGTAGATTTAGTATATCAAGGGACCAAGAGACTTTATATCTCATCTTCATGCTCTGTAATAAAGTCTTTTTAGTTATACTGAATACCCATTGTGCTGGTTTGATTGAATTACATGAAGCTGAAGTTGGTTTTGATTTCGAGAGTGGTTGGAGTTGATTGCTTTAATTTGTATAGGAGACAAGCTTCTTAAATTTCATCCCTTTAATTCAAGAGCCTGGAATGAATAGACTTGTTTCTTTAGGACAACATCCCTTTGATTGGGTGTTTGTTTAAGTTTCATTATCAATTTTCTCTTCTAAGTTCAGAGATATTTGAAGTATTTAGAAATCTTAGAAATAAAGTTTTTATGTTATTAATTATTTCCTATATGCAACAGACTTAGGTAGGTTACCTGTTCTCAGCACATATAGTGTAATGACTCTTTCGATTATGAATCCCGGATTGAAATTTAAATGAGTGTAAGATATACATTAAACATATTTATGCACCAACATTTTGGCGCCATTGCCGAGGAGTTGTAAATGGTAATGGGTAGCATTTTGAGTTTTTTGATTGGTTTGAAAAAGTATTGGATTGGATTTGAGGATAATCTGAGGGTAGAGAGAAGACGGTAACACGAAAGGTAAGAACCCGTGCATCCACTTTGGTGGGGTTGCTCCAAAGTTAGGTTGTCCTCCTACCTTTAATTAGGAATTTGCATTTTTCATTCATTTCATTTAAAATTCTTTTATGAGTAGGTATAGGGATAATAAAGGTAGATTTATTGCTCCTAAAATCTCAGAAAAGCTAGAAAAGAAAACAACAACACCCCCCCCCTCCCTTATACTAATTCATAGAAAATTCATGTAGGAAAAATTCTCAGAGGAGAGAGCTCGAAGGCAACAATTGCAACAACAACACAGGGCACTAAATCTGAAGCCACCATTCATATTGAAGGCATAAGACAACAAGAAAGAGAGGAAGCACTGGCGACCCCATCTAAAGGAGAAACTGGAAAAGAAGCAAAGGTAGTAATAGAAGAGGCTGCATCTACTGTTGGAAGGCCACACAAAACCTTGGAACAACTAGAGATACCAGGTAACCCAGTGGTGAAACCATCACTCAGTGGAGAAAATTCACCACCTCCCTACAGGTTACTTGGAGACATGGCAGAAGAAGAGGGAAACATAGTTAATGAAACAGAGACATTTGGATTCCCCATACTGGATATCGCTAAATACATTGCTATGAAGAACATTCCATTATATTCACTTCCTCATTTCCGAGGTATGGCAACAGAAGACCCTGACTCATTTTTATTTGAATTTGACATATTGTGTAGGAGCTATAACTACACAGATAATGGTAAAAAATTAAAACTTTTCCCAGCTACACTAAAAGATTCAGCACTAAGGTGGTTCATGAGCTGAGGGAAACACACCATTTTGTCTTGGGATGGTATGAATGAGACCTTCCCCCATAAATACCAAGATTACTGTAGACCTAGGGATGCTAGGAATGATATATTCAAAATGCAGCAATCTGAAGAAGAAAGATTAGAAGACTACCTAGAAAGATTCTTATACAATTATGAAAAGACTAAACAGTTTTCCCTAGATACAGCTATAGTTAGGACTGTCTTTCTAAAGGGTGCGAGGGATGATTGAATTGAAGTATTAAACCTCATGAGTTCCATGGACGTATACCAAAATTCATTTGCAGACATAGTAGAGTATTATAAAAGATACTCTTGCAGTCAAGCTAAAACAGGGAAAAGTATAAGGGACCCTACCAACAGAATTGTTAAACCCACATCCGGAGGTGTCACTAGGATTGAACTGGGAAATATATTAGAAAACTTTAAAACAAATATCCTAAACACCATCAGTTCCCAGCTAGATACCATGAAAATTAAAAGAAAACAACAAGAAGAAAATGTTGCGTTAGCAATTTTCTGTCATCAATGTAAGAGGAAACACCCTGAAAAGGAATGCCCCCTTAATGTTATTGAAATCTGTGGTCTTTGTACAAAGGACCACCCTACTAAAAAATTCCATTCTCTTCCCAGACTCAAGGCCATGTTCAAGGGAGGAGGAGAACCTAAGACATCCTACCCCCCTAGGAGACCATGGAGGCAACAAAATCCCATCATGTTTGCAGACCCAATTACATAATATCCCCAACAGAATTGGGTACCCCCCATGTCTTATCCTCAGTGGTCGACACAAACCCAACCTTGGCAACAAGGGTGGAGAGGACCTATATATGGGAATGTTCCCTTCCAACCAACAAATTTTCCCACCTATCCACAATATCCTTCGAATATTTCACATTTGCTCCCAGGATTTAACCCCCCTGCTCTTGTTCCACCCCCACAGTTACAACTACAACTCGCACTAACTATGAATCCAAATATGTAGCAACCAATGAAAGCTGCACCCATCCAAAATCCTCCTCGACCTACTCCTATTCCTGCACAACCTATCCCTAACCCAAATAACAGATCGACACAACCTATACAAAACGTTGAAGTACAAACCTTCCCTACATATGTAATAATGACAACTCCATTTAACGGAATTGAATTAAGATCAGGAAGGGTTTTAAACAAAACAAATCCCACTATGCTCATTCAAGAAGAAAAAGTGCATAATCACACATGTCAAGAAGAACAAATAGATGTCCAAATAGTTCAAAGAGAAGAACAAACGAATAACCCATTGAATGAAGAAAGAAACACTCCAGTACAACAAGAAATCCCTCTCCCAACTCCCTTGTAGTAGAAACACCTCATAAAATGAATCCCCTTACCTAGAAAGGTTGCTTGTAAAGAAAACTGAGAAACCTCTAGAACATAATCTAGAGACTGAACTTCGGGAAATATGTGTAAAGATCCCACTACTACAGGCCATTAAAGATATACCTATCTATGATAAAATTGTAAGGGACCTTTGCATTAAAAATCTAGGGAGAAAGAGGAAGGAACCTCCTGTCATATGGGTGGTAGGGCAGTTATCCGAATTTATAACAGAAATGCCATATAAGTACAGTGATCCAGGGAACCCAGTGGTAACCATAGAAATCAATGGTGTTTCCTTTCCCAACACATTGATTGATCTAGGGGCAGCAATAAATGTGATGTCAGTAAACACTACGAAAAAACTGCAACTAGATCACCTAAGACCAACACAAACTTTGCTAGAGCTTGCAGATAAATTTGTCATCACCCCACCAGGAATTTTAGATGATATGAAAGTGACATTGGCCTCTTGGGAATACTCTGTGGATTTCTTAGTAATCCATCCCAAATCCCCCAAAACAGGACACCCAGTGGTACTTGACCGACCTTGGTTGGCCATTGTTGATGCATTCATCAGTTGTCGATATGGAGAAATGACAATTTCCAATGGCACTCAAAGTTAGAAACTTATCCTTTTCCCCCCCGCCCAACCAACCACTGAAGTTCCTCTCTGGTTGGAGAATCCCTATGGGGAGGAGGATTGTACTCAGCCCTTGTTGACACTTGAACAAGTAAAAGGAGTACAAGAGCATTCTGAAGAATAAATCCTAAGTCTATTCTTGGTTGCTTCAGCATGCATTGACTATCCCCAATCTTTCCCTAACTACACACACATATTTAGCCCTGAATTTCAAGAAATTTGGCACCCTTCCACTTCTACAATAGCCACTATTTCACAAGTAGAGGAAGGGAAGGAATCAATTGTTCAAGCTGTTGAAATCAATCCTGGAAAGTCCTTATATATCAATGCTAGCCTAGAAATAGATCAACAACAAAAGTTGATACAAATGATTCAAGGGCAATCTAATGCATTTGCATGGGATTACTCTGACATGAAAGGGATCCACCTAGACACCTGCATGCATCATATTTACACTAACGATCAGATCAAACCTATCAGGCAGTCCCAAAGAAGAATGAACCCAACCTTGAAAGATATAGTAAAAGAGGAACTCCAAAAACTCCTACAAGCCAATTTCATTTACCCTATATCAGATAGCAAGTGGGTCTCCCCACTAGTTATTGTACCAAAGAAAAATGGGAAATGGAGGATTTGTGTGGACTTTCGAGATTTAAAAAAGGGCACCTATAGGGACTAATTCCCTTTGCCTTTCATAGATTAGGTCTTGGACACTTTATCTAGGAAGAGGTATTTTTCTTTTCTGGATGGGCTTAGTGGTTACAACCAAATACAAATTTCACCAGAAGATCAGGATAAGACCACATTCACCCGTCCTTGGAGAGCCTATTCCTACAGGGTTCTCCCCTTTGGGTTATGTAATGCCCCTTCTACCTTTTAAAGGGTTGTCTTGGCTATTTTCTCCGATTTAACCAACGATTGTGTGGAAGTCTACATGGATGACTTCATAGTTTATGGGGATGATTTCCAACAGGCATTGAATAATTTGAAAAAGGTACTGGTTAGGTGTAAAGATACCAACCTCTCACTCAGTCATGAAAAATCAAGAATGTTGTTTACCAAAGGAATTTTTCAAGGTCACCACATCTCCAGTACAAGAATAAGAGTGGACCCTGCCAAGATCGACATTATTTCCCAAATCAAGATCCCTAGCTCACAAAAGGAAATCAAAAGTTTCTTAGGGCATGCCGGCTACTATAGGAGGTTTATTCAAAATTTTACAAACTTAGCTGCCCCCCTTTTCAAACTACTAACAAAAGATGCTGAATTCTGTTGGGATGAGCAATGCCAAATCTCCTTTGAAATCTTAAAAACAAAACTTTCAAGTGCCCCTTCTTTGAGAGGTACAAATTGGTCTCTTCCTTTACATATTTGCACAGATGCCTTAGATACCGCTTTGGGAGCTGTATTAGGACAAAGGGAAGGACAAATTCCTTATGCTATATACTTTGTTAGAAAGAACCTCTCACCTGCTGAAGCAAACTATACTGTCATAGAAAAAGAATTTTTATTAGTAGTACATGCCATCAACAAGTTTAGACACTGTATAACAAGATACAAAGTTTTTGTGCACACTGACCACTCAACTATCAGATTTCTAATGAACAAACTTGTTACAAATGCTAGGGTGACTAGATGGTTGTTGTTACTACAAGAATTCAATATCACTATCATAGATAGGCCTGGAAGAGACAACTTGGTTGCTTATTTCTTGTCTAGACTTATTCATACAGGTGACATTACTCCAGTAGATGATGATTTTCTGGATGAGAATTTGTTTGCCATTTCTACTTTCACCCCTTGGTATGCAGATGTGGCCAACTATCTGGTAACTGATACATTGCCTCAAAGTATGACATCTAGAGAAAAACAAATAATTTTTCATCTAAGTGCCAATTATATGTGGCATGAGGATACCCTATACCAAACTGGACCTGATTTGGTAATCAGAAGATGTGTCCAGGAAGATGAAATGCAGGATATCTTCAGAGCTTGCCATGATGGCCCATGTGGAGGCCATTTTGCTGACAAAAGGACATCTTACAAAATCCTACAGTTTGGCTATTATTGGCCAACCATCTTCAAGGATGCAAAGAAATACATGGCTAGCTGCGATGATTGCCAAAGAATGGGAAAACCTACAGCAGTCGACGAAATGCCACTCCAAGCCCAATTAGTAATCGAACCCTTTGAAAAATGGTCCTTAGATTTTGTAGTACCTATCAATCCCATGTCCTGCAACAAAAAGTGCATATTAGTTTGCACAGACTATGTAACAAAATGGGTAGAAGCCAAGGCTTTGTATTCAACCAATGAACAATCTTTGTAGACTTTCTCTTTCCTCTTCACTCATTTCGGGGTACCTCGGGAAATAGTCAATGACCAAGGGACACAATTCACCTCAAATTTGGTCAAGGCTCTTACCAAACAATACAAGATCAAACATAGAAAGTCTTCACCCTATCACCCCCAAGCCAATGGCCAAGTGGAATCGACGAACAAAGTGATAGAGGCCATCCTCACTAAGACTGTTCAGCTGCATCACAAAGATTGGGCTGATAGGTTGCCTGAGGCCTTGTGGGCCTACAGGACAGCTTGGAGAAATACAATAGGCCATACACCTTATAAGTTGGTGTATGGGAAGTAGGTAATAATACCCATAGAGTTTCAGGTAAAGACCTTCAGAACTTCCATGCAATTAGGAATGGACCTGAACGAAGCTCAAAAATAGAGGCTATTACAATTAAATGAAATTGATGAGATAAGACAGGATTCTCTACAAAGAACCACCCTGATATAAGAGAAACGGACCAAATGGCATGACAAGTACATTAAAAAGAAGTCCTTCCAGCCAGGTGATTGGGCACTCCTATATGATAGCAGATTCAAAAATTTTAAAGGTAAACTGTCTACCAGATGGATGGGACCCTATGAGGTTGATACATTTTATGACAATGGTTCAGTAAGGATAAATACCATTGATGAAAATCAGACTTCCCTTGTTGTAAATGGGCATTGACTAAAGGTTTATCACAAACCTCTGTCAAAGGAGGATTTTGTCAAAAATGTTCTTCAGACTTCCGAAATGCAACTGATAAGTAAGCGGGTTTCTCCTCCTACTGACCTACTATAGTAAGTTCAATTGTAAAAATTCATTTTTTGTACATAGGTGTGTCATGAGATGGAATTTTTCTTTATTTTTGGTATAACTAACAAAAGCAAAAGAACAAAAAAATTGGTGGTGTTCCCATGTAGATAAACAAATAAGGAGGGCAGCTACCAGAGAGAGTCTTCTTTAAGTTTTTTCAGACTCTTTAAAATTGAAAATACCGACAAGCAGGAACTGGCCCGGGCTCGATAATAATCCATGGGACAGTATAGAGAGTCTTCTTTAAGTTTTTCAAACTCTTTAAAATTGAATATACCAGCGAGCAGGAACTGGCCCAGGCTCGATAAAAATCCATGGGACAGTATAGAGAGTTTCCTTTAAGTTTTTCAGACTCTGTAAAATTGAAAATACCGGCGAGCATTAACTAATCTGGGCTCGATAAAAATCCACAGAAAAGTAGTAGTTGGGATTATTATTGTTATTATAATAAAAGAGGAAATGCCAGCAGAAGTGTGATCACCTTGGTTCCAAAAGAAAAGGGGTTCTGTCATCTCAGTCACTGGTCATTACAGAATACCCTCCTGCTACAAAGCTTTCTTGCATCATTCCTCTACAAACTTTTTTTTCAGTTGAATTTGATCACAAAACACCAGCTATTCCTACAAATCACTGCCACCAGAATCTGTGTCAAAGATTTTTTTTCAAGCACCAGAAAAATGTTCATTTCTGTGCTTATCTGGCATCAATGATCACCTCTATGTTCATCTGGTACCAAGGACCACCCCTGTACCAAATCATCTTTTTGTGCCTATCTGTTACCGGATCCTATCCAGTATAAAAGAAGGGACCTTGCGCTATTCTAGTACTAATTAAAAATTTTACACACAGGTGATCCGGTACTCAGAAAAAACCAACACTCAGGTAATCTGATACTCATATGATCCCATAACAATTACAAATTATACACACAGGTGATCTGGTACTTAGACGATATGGTACTGGTAAGAATATGATGGGTAACTTTCATTGTTTTCAAGTCGTTGTCCAATTATTAGTGCTAGAGCATGCAGATTCAACACTTTTTTTTTCATGTTATTTAAAGGAATTAGACTAAATATGCATTTAGAACATCTGATTTCTCTTGGATCATGACATACCCTTGTTTTGTCATGAATCTTTGTAAAATCCTCGACCACACTTACGTAAAGATAAAATGTCCTACGAAATATCAAGAGTGCAAGGTCATGATGTCTTTTACCGGATCAAACTCATACTCCCTCTATCTATTCAGTAAATAAACCCCATAAACTTATGATTCGTTGTCATACTATATGAAACAACACGAACCACGAACAACGAATCACAACATATCGAGTAATGATCCCAGTCGATTTCATATACATGAGTCTCGATCATAACGACCACATCCTTCTGTGAATATCGTCCGACACCAAGCTTCCCACAAATCCGTAAACTGTTAGTGGATCCGACCTACCTCATCATATCATCATGATTATCGATGTGACCATTGTAATATACACTTCCATTCATAAAATCTCTTCTGGATGTCTCTTCCATCCAGATGAGCGTTATTTACCATTTCTTTCACACCATCTATAGACACCCTATGCCTTCATATCCCTTGCATATTTTTCCCATTCGATACTCTATCGTAGCCTACATTTATCCAGTACTCAACCCTCGACCCTTTTTCTTTGCTTAATCCACCTGAGAGAATTATTTAATATAGCATGGGGGTCGATAGACATGAGGCCATATTTCAAATATACAGAGAAACAACACAATACCAGGCTTGCAAGAAAAAATATGAACAGACAGGGTGGATGCCATTCTTGGAGAAATTTAAAGGTCATCATGAGGGAATTTCTCTCATCTTTGTGCAAACATATGATGGAGAAAATGTGTAGTTTGGGGACGTGAAATTAACAATTATAGAAGCCACTATAGCATAAGCTACAGGTCTTCTGATGGCTGGAGAAAAATAATTCAAGAGAGTGATCGTTGACAAAAATCTCTGTAAAAAATTCCTCAAAAGAGAATATCAAGACCCAGATTGGACCAAGGGTGTCCCTCGAAGCTACATCAAAGAGGAATATTGGACAATGCTTATAAGTCTGCATAAATTCCTCACCTGTGAGGGAAGGTATGTAGTGACCTTCATTTATCGTTTAAAGCTTTTATCACATTTCGAGGGAGGACCACAGATTAATTTTCCCCACTTTCTATGGATGAGTTTAAAGAAAATGGTGAGAGGCGTGAGGTCATTTTCCAAGAAACCTGAAACTAGCCTTCATCATCATGGTTTAATCAAACTTTTGGTCGTTCATGCTTTAAAAACACAAGTTGGTAGTTGGAAGCAATTACTCCAACATAGTTTCACTCAAGAAAAATCTAAATCTATTGAGACACAGGAGGCAGGGACACATAGTGAGGGTTCAAGAAGAAAGACAAAACAAGATAGAAAGGTGACATTTGGAGGTAAAGAAGGCACTGATATACCCAGCTCATCTCAGCCCATTGATAAATCAGTGACAAAAAGTTCTATCATAGAGGAACCTACTACATCGAGGAAGAAGACAGCCACCCAATCCCAGAGAGTAAGTCCTACCTCAGCTCACAAGAGTAAAAGATGAAAAGAAGACTCAGAGTCATGAGGTCAATCAGACAACGTTCCTAAAATAGTCATGGAGACGTCATTAGAACTAACCAACCAAATAGAGAAGACCCCTAACCTCAACTTACAAAGCAAGAAAAAGTCTGCACAAGCTAAAGCATCTAGCTCAGTCCTGCGCCCTAAAGACCAACGATCATAGAATAAGAAATGAAAGAAGGAGGAGACCGATCAACTGGAGATTTTACTAGAGGCAACTATAAAACACCCTCCGAAATCCCCTAAAGAATTGAAAAGTATTCCTGAAGTTTACTCGGCCTTCCCAAAAACCATTTGGTGAACTGAAGGAAACTGCTGAGGTGACAAGCAAAAATAAACAGAAACTAGAAGGGAAGGAGGCACAAGTTCCAGAGCCTACGCCTCAATCTTCCAGGATAGGAATACGGATTTTCTAGCAAAAGCAAACCCCAGAATTCACAACTCAAGGCCGCAAGATAAAAGTCAAGTCAACACAGGAGGAACAGGTGTCCAGGCCTACTCGTGTCAGCAAATCTAAGAAAGCCTAAGAAAGTCTCACTGCCCATACGCAGGACCACCAAAAGTATGGCCAAACAGGAGACAACTCCAAACATACCTTCTCCTCAAGGAGAATCCATGGATATTTCGAGTTCTCCAGAAAAAGGGAGTGGATGTGGAGCTACCACAAGTGAAACAAAAGGACTGGTAACAATAAGTGAGACAAAGGGGTTGGTAACAAAGACTTTGAGGGATTTGAGGAAAGAAAATAAGCTCGAGAGGTGGTAACTCAGGAAGTACTCACACCTAGCCCATACAAGTCCCTGAGCAGATGAAAAATGATAATGAAGACTTTGAGGAGTTCGAGGAAAGAAAAATAGGATCGAGAAATGGTATCTAAGGAAGCACTCACACCTAGCCTAGACAAGTCCCTGAACGAAAAAACATTGTTAACATAAATTGAGAGATTGAAGCAAGAAGTTGTAGAATACAAAATATTGGACAAGCATATCAAGGTAGAGAATGCACAATTGAAAGAACAACATGTAGAGGTCTCTGCCAAACTTAACAAGGTCTTACGATTGATCCATTACACTAGGGTGATAAAGAAGGAGTTGAAGGGTGAAGCATTTGGTTTTAACATCCTGCAATCTAAGGGATAACAAAGAAGGGTCCAATTGTGTAGAAAGTTTTTGGGTATCAGTTTTTGAAAACGTTGCATGAGGACATGCAACATCTTTAGCACGGGGGAAATGTTGAGTCCCTGTTTTGACATAGATAATGCCCTATCTTACCCTGTATCTAGGCCCTTTTTGCCTCTGTTATAAGCCTATACTAGACTATCCCCTCCCAAAAGACATACCTAATAGATATGTTCATGTTCACAAGAGATAATTGATGATTTAAAGCATGTTTGTTTAACTTTCTTAAATCAATTCGATTAAAGTGTTTTATTTTGTATAGTCCTAATGGTTTGATTTATGAGCAGTCTATTCAGCACTACCATACACCATGCAATCTGGTACCAAATCATTTCCGGTACCCAAGGCAGTTTTGATCATGTACTAAATCCATACCAGTACCAAGTCGTGCACTATTCCGGTACTACCTACTCTGCATCTATTCCAGTACCAGACTCGTGACTGTGTGCAATCCGGTACCAGAACCTCTATTTCCAGAATGCGCTAGTTGGTCCAGAATGATGGTGAATATTTCAAGAAGATAGTTGAATAGAAGCACCCAAATCAGTTTTCAAGTTGTAAGAGACTCCATTGCTCATTCACTTCGTGTCATGAGGATGGAGTCGATTCCTAAAAATTCGATGTAAATCTTAATTGTAAAATTTATCAAACTGTTTAATGCATATCCATAGATATTGATAGTATCAACTTACCTTATATAAGAAATGTTGTATAGATGATAGCTAGTGATAATAGCGAATATAATGAAGTATATTGTCAGAGCCATATATACTTATCGTTTTCATGTATGGAGTAAAAGACTGTTGATCCAATTTACCAGCTGAATTAATAGAGAAGATCTTTTATGTCAGTTCTTGAATGTGAGTGAAAAGATTTAGTCTGTTACTTTCTTAAGAGGTTCCTTGTTGGTTTGGGAAGGGCCCACCACCCCAACTAAGGTAAACCTCATGGTGTACATTCTGTGTGTTTGTGTGGATATTTTACAGTAGCGTGTGTGTGATTGATCTTTAATTTGTTTTCGGAATCCAACATTGAGTCAATTGTTTTGGATTGGTATGAATAAGTAGGTGTTAAATCGAATAGACATTCCATTCTCAGATGTTGAAGATAACCATTTAATGATTTGAAGTGTGGAAATGATATCTTGAGTTTATGACTGCAGTAGATTTAGTATATCAAGGGACCAGGAGAATTTATATCTCATCTTCATGCTCTGTAATAAATTCTTTTTAGTTATACTGAATACCCCTTGTGCTGGTTTGATTGAATTACATGAAGCTGAAGTTGGTTTTGATTTCAAGAGTGGTTGGAGTTGATTGTTTTAATTTCTACAAGAGACAAGCTTATTAAATTTCATCCCTTTAATTCAAGAGCCTGAAATGAACAGACTTGTTTCTTTAGGACAACATCCCTTTGATTGTCTATTTGTTTAAGTTTCATTATCGGTTTTCTCTTATAAGTTTAGAGATATTTGAAGTATTTAGAAATCTTAGAAACAATTTTTTTATGTTATTAATTATTTCCTATATGCAACAGACTTAGGTAGGTTACCTGTTCTCAGCACATATAGTGTAACGACTCTTTCGATTATGAATCCCGGATTGACATTTAAATGAGTGTAATATATATATTGAACATATTTATGCACCAATATCATATACAAATGAAATTATTTTTAATATGGATTGGAATGGCCTAGAGATGGCACAGTGTATGAATTTCTGCAAGAGTTTATGTGTGGCATAGCCCAACATGTTTAAGGTTGGGTGTGTTACAATTTGGTATCAGAGCTCCAATTTGAAACACTGAGCCTGGATGGGATGAGAAATTCGATTGAGTCACTTGTGTGGAATTGGGAAAAAGCCCCAATTTCTATTGTTAAAATTCTTGGAAAATTTGAAGAAATTGGCCAAAGTGGTGAAATATTCGTAATTTAACATTTGTTCAAGTGAACTCTAACCTAGGATGGGTCAAATTTGAAGCGAAAGGAGTGCGCTGGTGATTTATTAATTTCCCAAAATAAGATAAATATCCTTATGAGAAGGTGAACGAATGAGATCTGTTCAGGAGGGGACCAAATCCTTCACAACTGTCATATTTGGGGAAGGAGTGCATCGGTTAACCCCTCCAGTCCTTTGGACTTCATTGCTTCAGAAATTTTTAAGTCTTTGACAAAAAAGGGGAAAAATCCACAAACCTCCAAAGTCTCGAAGTGAATCTACACTATAAATCATTTGGGAGAAGGAGGGTCGTTGGATCCCCAAGTGGTTCGACAATTCGACACTTCGAGGATATTTTTTTGTGGTTGCGCGAAGGGAAGAGTTCCTTGAAGTCCCAAAGTCTGAAACCAATCCGGACCATTCATGTTCGGGGACACGTGTTTGAATATTAGCAAGTGTTTGGAATTTCTTCATTCGGTAGTTCAGGGGTGGGGTGGTGTTCAACACTAAAATCCTTCGAAGCCCAAAGTTCTGAAATATTAGAGTGTCGGAGTACCGAAGCTCCAGGGAACACTTGTTGAAGAGTTATAAAGTATGTTGGTGTGAAATATTCCGAAGCCTGAAGTGCCAAAGTCCCAAATCACCATAGTGACGTGGCATGTTGACATCACCTAGGGTGACTTGGACTTGTTCGGGAGTTTGGAAGTTCGACGTTCAAGAGATTTGTAGTGTTATATTTGGAAGTTCTCCGAAGCCTGGAGTTTTGAAGTCCCAGAGCCTTGAATTCCTGAAGCTCTGGAGAACACTTGTTTAGGAGTTCAGAGATTTAGCATCCTGAAGTTTTGAAGTGTGTTGCAGAAGAAACCTCTGAAGCCCAGGGTCCCAAAGTCCCAGAGCACCGGAGTGACGTGGCATGATGATGTCACTTAGGCTGATGTGGAACCACTTTATGTATGCCATGTTTCATCCTAATTTGGTCTTTTCACATACATTTTGTGTCAATTAGAATTTGACATGTGTCACCTGTATATTGGGCGATGTGTCATCTCTATATTTTCGACACGTAGCACCCCCTGGTGCGTGATTGCTGATGAGACTCCGGAAGTTTGGAGATTCGACATTCAGGGATATGTGTATATGTTGTTGCAAGATCTTTCTAAGCCCAAAGCTCTAGAGCCTGGGAGCACCAAATTAGTTCACATGTTTGACGTTCAGGGAACTTTGCGCGTTGTGTGGTACAATCTCCCAAAGCTACGAAGCAGCAGAGCCCCAAAGCTCTGAAGATGTATCATGCAAGAGTTCGCCAATTCAACGTTCAGGAGAAATAAGACGGGAGGTAGTAAGAGCCTATAAAGCCTTATGTTCCAAAGCCCCAAAATCCCAAAGCTCCAGAAAGACACCCTTCAATTAAGAGCTTGGTCATAGCCCATGATCACATGAGATTGGGGGCTAAAGAAAAAGGGCTAGTGCCCGAAAAATTGTTTTAAGTACAGAAAGGGGTTTAAAAAAGGAGCCCGTG